>QLPN01001678.1:3822-14959 GCA_003314395.1 Albatrellus ellisii | reverse complement strand
GCTCATACTTCTCCAATCCCTAGGTACAGAATTATGGTGTTGTTGCCAAGTTGAATGATGTGCACACAGGATATGGGAGACAGTGGCAACGATGACATATAACATTGTTAGCAAGTAAGAAAAGCACATGGCTGTTAGAGCCACTGGGAGTGTCATGCCTGCGGCGGAGTATAGTGGTTGCAAATGCGGAGTGAGTGATGCAATGTGGTTTAAGTATGCTGTAGGGTAGATGTGAGATGGTGTGGTGGGCAGAGGAAGTGGGATACTCACTGAGACGTAGAAGTAAACTGTCTGAGGAGTTCATAGTGTGGTGTGTGTGTCTTATATATTGTGTGTGTTATAGAGTTGGGGCAGAGAATATAAGTAAAGAACAACAGCTACCTAAGTGGGAGGGACATGCATCGTCCTGGGGTTTATGTGGGTGTGAGTGTGTTCAGAGGGACTTGCATAAGTATGATGTGTATGCGTGTTGTGAGAGAGAGAGAGGTGTATCAAACAGGAATATTCACGTAGGAATAGGCAATGGTGGGAGAAAGGAAAGAAGAAAACTAACAAATGAGTCCATGTGTGTTAAGAACTGAACCCAGTGTGAAGTCAGCAGGGTGTGGGCTGGTATGATTGCTCACTCCACTGTCTAGCATCCACTTTCTGCTGGCATCAAAATAGAAAAAAGTGGAGGGGCTGGATCCCATAACATTCAAAGTAGATGAAATATTGGGCAGTACAGGTGGTGGATCAACAACAGCTGCAGCAACAGAAGGCTTAACAGTTTTCCTCCTGTCCCTTTTCTTTTCTGGGTGAATTATCCAACAATATTCATCACTGTGTCCTCCAGGACTGCATTTTGTGCAGGTATAATGATTCAACTTGGGTTTGCCATGCAAGGTGAAGCCAGAGGGAGCTGTGAATGAGGAGCATGATGTGAATGTAGTAGGTGCTGGAAGCCACACACATGCTGTATGGCTGATAGAAGTGAGTTGGGGTTGCCCAAAAGGCAATCTGATTCCTCAGTGATCATTTTGCAAATGATATTGCTGTCAATTTTGTAGAGGTCCAACTGTGTAGTGAGGAAGGTGGCAACTACATTGCTCCAGGAGCTCAGCAGTCCCATGAGCAGGATTGATATGTGCTGTGCCAGGCTGAAGGGGAATATCAACCACAACCACAACAATTGCTGGAGGGTGCAACTCATAAGGTTCTCTAGACACCAAGGTAGAGGGAGTTAGTAGTTAAGAGCAATAAGCATGATAGTGCAACACAACTGGGGTGACAAAAGGAAACATGACTTGGGCAACAAACAGGCAATAGGACACAATAAAGAGAACACAACACAATGCAATATAGAATGCAATAGAGAACACAATGCAATGCAGACAAGATGCAATGCAATATAGACTGCAACACAATGCAACACAACACAATGCAATGCAATGCAATGCAATGCAATGCAATGCAATGGGGAATGCAATGCAATAATAGACACGACCTATGAGGAATGCACACTTTCTTGATAGTGGGACACATGGAGGGAAGGTTGGAATGCACTTTTTCACAAATGGACTCAGACAGGGATGAGAAGTCAAATCATGGGCAGAGGAAATTTGCTTGTTCTGGCTGACAATGCACTATCTAAATACAAGTCTAGCTCCAAGGCTGGAGCACAACAAAACAAAATAGAAAATTTACAGTGCAGGGTCAATCATAGGGATATTTGAAATGCAGTGGAGTCTGAACATGAGTGAATAAAGTATCATACTATAGCAGATGAGCTAAAGAGGAAAAGTGCTGATCACACCAAATGCTGACTTCATGACTTATGTTCCATGGCTACTTTGGCAGGCCTGGACTGCACCTCAGCCTATTTGTCCTATCAGTCCTGCTCCTTGTTGGCTGGACCCAGTATTGTATTCCAATGTCTAAGCAATTGGGTGATTGATGCAACAGTGGATGATTGTTGCATGTGGCACATTAATGTTGCTGTGTTCACCTTTTGTCACTGATGGTTGTTTTCCAGCATTACATGTGCTTGGTGCTCATCAGTGTAAGCACAAGGTTATTGTCAAATACCATTTTCCCACTGTCTGTGAGTTCAATGCACATGAGCTGCAGTTGCTCCATCTGCTTTGAAAATGGTGTAGAGTCATTAAATTTGAACTCTTGGAAACTGCAGAGTGCATGGAAAGTGGACATTGCTCCCTTTGTACCATACTCGTGTTTGAGAGTTCTCCAGTTTTCATATGAGGTTTTGTCTTCATCAAGGTGGTGATCTGTGGCAGGACCTGCATATAGACTGATGTATGTGTTATATGACCTGTTGTCTTCTTCATACTTGTTGATCTTAGCTTGGTTTAAGACAACCTTTCCATAGTGGTATTTCTCTGGCTTGGTTTCTGTAGCAGGCCTGTTGATGAACTTCTCAAACTCAGGGATTGGGGCTCCATCATCTACTGCATACCATATCTTCAATATAATAAGTGTATTGCATATGAGGGAGGCCCAATGCTTGTAGTTGGAAGCCCCTTCAAGAGGCAGGATGGTGATTTTAGGAAGACTAGCAGCTTCAGCAGTGGGAAGTAGGGTTAGGAGTGTGAGTGCAATGATGATGTAGACATAACAGGTTGCATTGCCTCCCATGTGCTGGGCAGGGCCCATAACCTGTGTGTTGCTAAGAGCAGCCTATTGGACAGTCTTAGGGAAGGTCTGTGATGATACCCCTGGTAACAAGATAGTGGCTATGCACTTGAATAGCATAATAGATACTTCTAATGACAATGAAGAGTGGGATCAACAAGATAGCAATGAGGATGATACCACCAATAACTATGCATGGACCCAGCATGATAGTTTGAGATGTCTTTTAGTGGCATTTTAGTGGCTTAGAGATCTTAGACATTTAGGTTGAATAATAGAGCAAGTTGTGATGAGCTTTAGATCAAGCACAGTTATAGGAGAATCCCTAGATTGTGAAGTTGACAAGACTGGGGTTTAAGACTGCTAGTCTGTCAACTATTTATACAAAACTGGAGATCTAAGTATAGTAAAGTTGCACAGTAATGCGCAGTAGGTAAACAAACATTGCACAGCAATGTGCAGTAAGTATGTGTCCATGTGATATGGGTGGCTTAGCCACAAGTGTGAAATGAACATGAGATAAATAAAGGTAAATAGAGACAAGATGATGAGTCCTTGCTAATTGTATAGTGATAGTCCTTAGCAAGTAAATGTTATAATAAATAAAGGAAGATAGAAGGAAAAGATAAGTCTTTTATAGTACTTGGAGTAAAACTCACAGCACAGTAATAAATACTGTAGTACTATAAAAGAGAAAGGAAATAGAGTCCTTACTAAGTAAAGTGGAGCTAGGCTCACACTTGTAGTAATAATACTACACTTTACTAGTAAGTAAAAAAAGAAAAAAGAATAAAAGAAACACATTATGTCAGGATTGTCAAGCCTACGGTGGACATCCATAGCATGAGACCACTGACTCCTGACATATCCCTGCTCTCCTTTGGAGAGGCTTACTGGGAGCTGTCTTGGATCTAGGCCAAGGGATGAGAGGACTCAGCCATAGAAGAAGGGGATGAACCAGCTGTAACAAGCTGGAGTCTATTTGTCTAGCTACCTAACTACTTATAGTACTAGAATGTGTGCACAGGCCAGGCACAGTAACTAAGGGCAGGTCAAGCAGTAACTAAAGTGCAGCAAGTGTGGGAACACAGCTTACAGATGTGCAGCAGCTGTGGGAACTATCCCTGAGAAGACCATAACAACAGTAAGTAAGATATCCAACAAGATAAGATGTAAAAGATAATATGAAGATCTTATCTTATCAGATGATCTAAAGAGAAACAATAAAAGAAAGAAATAATAACAGTAGAAGATAAGGCCAGCAATAGGAGTCTGACACATTACAAGGTGCCAAAGCAAGTGCCTCATAACATGCATGCAGGTTATGGAAGACAATGGCAACAATAATATATATAATTGAGAAGATGTAGGACACTCCCAGCATGAAGAGTGATGTGGGCAATCACATGACTGCAGCAGATAGTGATGAAGTGAATGTTGAAGTATCTCACACACACATGCATGATTGTTTGACTATGTGACATGCATACATACGCTATCTCCATGGAGCACTTACAGCACACATACTTACTACACAATACACGTTCTCACTCCACTCAAACCCTGGGATAATGCATGTCCCCTCCTCACTATAGTAATCATTGTATTTCTCTTCACCAACTCCACACCAACTCTATCTATTCCTCATATATATGATGGATACCATACAACACATGCTCCTCAGATGTCTTACTTCTAAGTCTGAGTGAGTATCCCACTTTAACCCATCTACACAAACTCATCACAATCCTGCAGCATATCTAAACTGTGTTGCATCACACCTTCTGTGTTTGCAACTACTATACTCTGCTGCAGGATGCACCTGCCCCTTACCATATGGCTCCTAGCCATCTCCTACATATTTGCACTCACATTCCATGTCATAATGCTTGTCTCCCATATCCTGTGCACACAGGTTATGGGCCCTGCCCAGTGCATGGGAGCAAACACAACTTGCATCATGGCTTACATCAGCATCACAATACTTGCACTAACACTTCTCCCAACCACCTCCACTGTCTCCTTACCAAAGACTACCATACCACCACTTGATGGCTCCTCAAACTACAAAATGTGGTCAATCTTGGTTAAGAACACTCTACTAATCATGGGAATATGGAAAGTGGTCATAAGTGACAAACCAACCCAGAAATTCCAAAAGATCACCAACACAGAAACCCTACCAAGTGGAGAAGTAAAGACAACCACACAATATGACAAAACTGATGTTATCAATGAAGAAGAGAGGGCAAAATGGGACGAAGATGACAACATAGCAACAGCTTTTATCAGCCTATACATTGGCCCCATGAACCTTCACCTCCTTTCAGACTCCAACACCATGTCACAAAACTGGTCAATCCTCAAATCTGAATTCGGAATGCCAGGAGCAATCGCAACTTTCACAAAACTATGCAAGATACAGACATTCAAGTTCAATACACATGCATCATTTATCACACAAATCGACACACTAAAGCTTGCACACACACAATTAGCAGATTGTGGCCACACACTAAGTGACAATGATTTCGCCATAATCATGCTCACAGCCTTGCCAGACTCATGGTCCAACACCATATCCACATTTATCACTAGCCAAGAGGATCTCAACCTAATCACCCCAGAAGACATGTGTGCATGCATCATTGATGAGGCTGACTGACTTACTGGAACCTCCAACTCAATTCTTTCAGTCATGCAGTGCTCACCACTACAAACAGCTTCGACCTCTTCAGCTGGTAACTCCTCTGGTTTCATGACATGTGGTAAACCCAAACTAAATCACTATACCTGCACCAACTGTGGTCCTGGAGGTCATAGTGATGAGTTTTGTTGGGTTCTGCATCCAGAGAAGAAAAGGGATAGGAAAGCACCAACTGCTAAGTCTACTGTTAATGCTGTCATTGTTGAACCACCTCCTGTACCTCCTCCACCAGCTGTAAGCTCTACACTTAGTGTCATGGGTGCTGGGCCATCCACTTTGTTCTACTTTGATGCATGAAATGACTGGATGCTTGATAGTGGTGCCAGTGACCACATTAGCCCACATCCCACAGACTTCATACTGGGCTCAGTTCTCGAGACCCCAGGCACAATCTGTCTTGGGAACAATGACACAATCCTGTACCTAGGTGTTGGAACAGTAAAAGGAACCTCCATCGTTGATGGAAAACTTGGCAATATCACCCTAGAGCAAGTCCTTTATGTACCATGCACTGGAGCATGATTCATCTCAATCCTGCAGCTCACTAGTAAAGACCTCATGGTAACCTACTCAAAACACACCTGTAGGATATACAAGGACAACATTACATGTGCTGAGGGTACCACTCATGGAGGAACCTACTGGCTATCATTGAATATTACCTCCTCCTCAGCTCTTGCTGCTCTTGAAACCCTCAAGCCCACCTACAAAGTCTGGCACCATCAACTCACACATGCCCCACAGGCACTCATGAAGATACATGACTCCACCTCTACCTCAGGCTTTACAGTCAACCAACACTCACCAAATCATTCCACGCCATGTGCTGGGTGTGCCTTTGGCAAGCTTGTGCACCAACCATTCTGACCATAGTCCAAATGCATAATGCAGCCACTAGACCTAGTGCACAGCAATCTCATTGGACCAATGGGAACTGCATCTATGCAACAGTCTCTTTACTTCACATCATTTATTGATGACTTTTCAGGTCATGCAGTTGCATATGCCCTAAAGACCAAAGATGGTTTCTCTCAGGCCCTATCCACATTCCTAGCCTGGGCAATGACACAAACATCACACAAACTAAAAGTATTGCACACAGATCACAGCAGTGAGTACCTGAACCACACAGTACAACAAATACTAGAGCAAGAGGGGATTTCACACAACCTCATGGTGCCATACTCACCACAGAAAAACAGACATGTGGAACACTGGAACCATACAATAATCAACTCAGCACTGTCCATGCTGCACAGTGCATTGGTATTGTGTAGATTTTGGGAATACACACTCACATATGCCATCCAAATCTACAACAGGCTACCTCAATGTGGTCACAACTGGCACACCCCCCACTATCTATGGACAGAGGGGCACACCCCTGACATCTCATATTTCCACACCTTCAGCTGCCTGTCATATGTAGCAACACCTGCAGAGCAATGGACAAAACTCAATCCACACACAAAAGCAATGGTGTTTATTGGATGTGAACCTGGCTCAAAGTCTTGGCACTTTTGGGACCATGAAACCCAAAGAGCCATCATCTCCCACAACACTGTCTTCAATGAATTCATGTTTCCCTTTGCACCTACAGAGTCCCCTGCACTAACCACACAAACACCACACCCACTCCAACTTCCACCACCAGACTCAAGTAGCTCCACAGAATCTACCTCTGACAATGACTCTGGTCCTGACCTAGGTGTCCCAACAGACCACAGTGCAAGTTTCACAGCACTGAACACTGCCACTGTGACTCCACTCCCTCCTCCAGCTCCCCCTGCCATGCCAGCATCACCTCTGTGCATGCACAGATCTGCACTGCTGGTCACTCTGCCCTCTGTCACACCACCAATCCCAACCCACACATGTGCCATGTGCTTTTCAGACCACATCCCCAGTATCATTACCCCATATACAGGGTACAACCATGAAACAGGCTGTGGACGCTCACACCATGCTATCTTCTCCAGCAAGCCAGAACCAGTGTACGAAGAGCTAAGCCCAATAACACTGGCACCACCTCCATCGTCTCCCACTGGAACCCCTGCACTTTCCATACCCACTACACCAACACCACCACCTTGGCACTCCAGTCACATCATGCAGCAGCTGATGTAATACAGAGAGAGCACATATGGCTCACACAGCTACACTGATGTACTACAGGACCCATTCAGTGAAGAGGAATTCAGCACACCTGGCACAGGACCCTCACTATCCACACTACTCACCGCTGCTGCATCAACTGCCAACCCCCTCACTCTGTGTGATGCACATGCATCACCTGATGCTGACAACTGGGACACCACATGTTGATACAAACTCACACAACTAACAGAAATGGGTATGTGGTCTCTAGTTGACCTGCCCCTGGGCCACACTGCCATACCCAATAAATGGGTCTTCAAGCTCAAAAATGACAGCTGGTATCATGCATGACTTGTTACCAAAGGCTTCAGGCAAAAACATGGTATTGACTACGATGATGTGTTCTCCCCAGTCATGCAATTTGAGTCCCTGCAATACCTCTTCACTCTAGTGGCATCTCATGACTGGCACATCCACTCCATGGACATGAAGAGTGCTTTCCTCAACAGTGATGTAGAAGAAGAGCTATACATGGCACAACCTAATGGTTTCATTGTAACAGAACTGGCAGACAAGGTGTGTCATTTACACAAAGCCATCTACAGACTAAAGCAGGCCACTCAACTGTGGAATGCCAAGATGGATGGGTGTCTACATGGACTACACCTGTTTCACCTCAATTCAGATGCCAGACTGTACATTAAACACAACAGCTCCTTTCTCCTCCTCATTCTACAATATCACCATCTTTGGTAGCAATCTTGACGAAGTACTGGAGCTCAAGCATGCCCTTGCAGCCACTTTCAAAATGACTGACCTTGGTGAAACTACCTCATACCTAGGACTCAAAATACAGTGTAATCACCCAGCATGCACCCTCTCACTCTGCCAAGCTCAATATGTCACTGCCATTGTACAATGGTTCAGAATGGGTGATTGTAACACAGTCTCCACACCTCTCACCCAAGGCTTGCATCTCATTGCATTTACTGGCATCACTAGCCCCACAACTTGAACCACATACCAACAAATTATCAGTAGCCTCATGTACATGGCCATGGTAATGTGCCCTGACATCGCCTTTGCCATCAACACCCTTGCATGGTACACCACAAATCCTGTGCTGGAACACCTAGCTGCAGCCAAGCATGTCCTACACTATCTAGCTGGTACTGCCACACTAGGCCTTTGCTACAACAGCACCATCACTGGGCCTCTCTATGCCCACTTGGACTCTGACTGGGGGTTTTCACTGGACAATTGCCAGTTGACCAGCACATTCACCTTTCTGGTACACAGAGCCACAGTCTCCTGGGCATTGTGCCAGCAACACATTGTGTCACTGTCATCGACTGCCACCGAGCTGATTGCACTATCACAGGCTGGGGTACAGGCCGCATTGTACCACAAACTGGCTAACAAAATCTGCCTCCTGCTGGACCTACCACTTGCTAAGAGCAGCCTATTGGACGGTCTTAGGGAAGGTCTGTAGTAATACCCCTGGTAACAAGGTAGTGGATATGTGTTTGATATGTGTAATAGATATTCCTGATGACAATAATAAATGGGATCAAGGAAATAGAGATGAGGATAATTCCACCAATGACTATATGAGGATCCAGAGTGACAAGTGTAGGATGTCTTTTAGCAATGATTTAAGTGACTTAGAGATCTTAGACTTAGTTCTGAGAAGATGAGAGGAGTTCTTAATGATCTTAGGTCAAGTGCAGTATGGGAGAATCCCTAGATTGCGAAGTTGACAAGACTGGGGTTTAAGACCACCAGTCTGTCAACTATTTATACAAAACTAGCAATCTAAACATAGTAAAGTTGCACAGTAATGCACAGTAGGTAAACAAACATTGCACAGTAATGTGCAGTAGGTACATGTCCATATGATATAAGTGGCTCAGCCACAAGCACATAATGAACTTGAGATAAACAAAAGTAAATAAAGGTGAGAAAAGAGAGTCCTTGCTAATTGTATAGTAATAGTCCTTAGCAAGTAAATGTTATAATAAATAAAGAAGATAGAAGAAAAGATAAGTATTTATAGTACTTGGAGCTATGCTCACACTTAAGTATGTAAATACTTAAGTACTATAAAGAGAAAAGGAAATGAGTCCTTACTATAAGTAGGAGCTAAGCTCACTGCTGCAGTTAATACTATGCTTATAGTAAGTAAAATATAAGAAAGAAGAAAGAAAAAGAAAGAAAAGAAAACCGTTACAAGATGCCAAAGCAAGTGCCTCATAACACCACTCACCTTATATGGTGACAACAAGGGATCCATCGACCTAGCAGTCAATCCAATGGTTGGCAAAGGCACAAAGCACCTAGACATCAAATACCATTACATTCATGAGTGCATCGAAGACAGTCTGATCTCACTGCAATGCCTACCATCTGCCTTGATCATTGCTGACACACTCACAAAGCAGCTTCCATGGGTGTCCTTTGAAGCACAATGCACAGCCCTTGGCCTCACTCATGTCACTATGCTGAACAAGGAGGGCTGTTGAAGTATCTCACACATGCACACATCATTGTTCAACTACGTGACATGCATACGTACACCATCTCCACAGAGCACTTACAGCATACATACTTACTACACAATACATGTTCTCACTCCACTCAAACCCTGGGATGACACACATCCCCTCCTCACTATAGTAATCATTGTATTTCTCTTCACCAACTCCACACCAACTCTATCTATTCCTCATATATAAGATGGATACCATATGACACATGCTCCTCCGACATCTTACTTCTAAGTCTGAGTGAGTATCCCACTTACACATACTCATCGCAATCCTGCAGCATATCTAAACTGTGTTGCATCACACCTTCTGTGTTTGCAACTACTATACTCTGCTGCAGGATGTGCCTGCCCCTTACCATATGGCTCCTAGCCATCTCCTACATATTTGCACTCACATTCCATGCCATAACACTTGTCTCCCATATCCTGCATGCACAGTGAATGCAGTGGCAACACAATGTGTGATGTAGAGGCAGCTGCAGGGAAGAGTAAGAACAGAAGGGTGGAGATGGAGAGTTACTCACTCAGACTATCCAGAAGATATCTGAGGAGTTGTAAGGTAATGTGTCCATCTTATATAGTATGTGTAGGTAGAGTTGGTGTGGATAATGTAAAGTGAAATACAACAACTACCATAGAGAGAGGGGATGCATGTCATCCAGAGAAAGAGGTGGGTGCTCTGAGTGTAAAGTGGGTGTAAGTCTGAGGACAGAAGTGAGGACAGAAGCATGTGTATGTGCAGAGTAGGTAATGTGACATGTGAGTAAAGAAGCCAAATGAAAGTATGTTATATGCACAGAATGCCCCATTTCAACAAAAATGTGGTTAGAACTATCAACAGATGAAGCAAAGACAGCTATCATAGCTGGCTGGGGACAAAATAAACAAGGATTATTAATGTACAAAGACAAAATCCTTGTCCCAGACAGTTGTAGAGCAGAGGTTGTCAAGCAATGTCATGATACTCTGTGTTACGAGGCACTTGCTTTGGCACCTCATAACGCGTTTCTTTTTTCTTTTTTTTCTTTCTCTTATCTTACTTACTATAGTAAAGTGTAGTATTATTACTACAAGTGTGAGCTTAGCTCCACTTTACTTAGTAAGGACTCTCTCTTTTCTTTTCTCTTTTATAGTACTTAAGTATTTACATACTT
>QLPN01001662.1:0-11488 GCA_003314395.1 Albatrellus ellisii | reverse complement strand
GATAATAAGACACGCAGAGGGAAGGTTGATATTTGCCTTTTGATTATCGACTCGGATGGGAGAAGAAGTCAAATTGAGGGTGGGGGGGAATCTGGTCCTTTTCGACAGATGATGCGCTATCTAAATACAAGCCTAGCTCCAAGACTGGAGCACAACAAAACACAACAGAAAATTTACTCCATGGTTACTTTGGTGGGTCTAGACCATGCCTCGGCCTATTCATCCTTTCCCTCGTCGGCCGACCCGGTATTGTTTTCTGACGCCTGCATGAATGCACGATTATAGCGACTGTGGATGATTTTCGCATGCGGCGCGTTAATGTCACTGTGTTTGCCTGATGTCGCTGATGGTCATTTTCCGGCATTACATGCGCATGATGCTCATCACCGGATTCACTTGGGAGGCAACTCATCAAAAGATTCTTTTTCAAAGACCATTCTGAACCCATGGTACACTTTGGGAACAATGTCTTCAAAAGACTTTTTTATCTTTTTCTTTTCAGCCTCAATTGCTAAATCTTGAGATATGTTTCAGATTGCAGCATCTTTCTCATCATCTCCTATCATGATGCAGAGGATGCGGTCATTTCTCTCTATGTCATCGTCATCATCGTCATCAATTTCCACTGTTTTTGGTATTTCTTTCTTCAACTTTTCCTTCTTTTTCTTTTTCCATTCCTTCTGTTCTTCAACCATGCATAAGTGACACCTTCATGGACATCTGGTAAACAAAATTGCTCCTGTATTCCAGTCTATTTCTGGATTATGGATTTTTAACCAAGTCTCTCCAAGTATTAGATTGACTTTTCCAAGTCCTGTAACACAGAATGATGTTCGTTCTGTATGATTTTGGACTTTTATGATTAAATCCACTGTTTCTGTGATGGACCCTTGCTCATTCTTGGTTCCATCTACATTATAGACCGGTATGGTGATTGGGAGTTTCTTTGTGTTTAGACGATTTGTTTTCACAAATTCTTTGTCTATATAACATGTAGTAGCTCCTGAGTCCAAAAGAGCTTTGATTGTTACTTCTTGTCCATTCTCTGGTACTTTGATTTCTACTTTAATCATGGGTAGATCCATTCTTGTTCCCATGATTACATGCTTTTCTTTCTCTTGAGAGGGCATACTCTCAGATGTCTCTTCTTTCTCAGCCTTTGTCTCCGATGCAATGTTGTTAAATACTATTTCGTCAATAGGATCGCATACATTTGCATGATCAACAGTGCCATTGTCCAGAGTAAGTACTGAAAACATATTGTTGGACAGTCCAGCGACATCTACTGGCCATCCTTTGCAAAACCCTGCTGCTTCCTCCTTTCCCCTTTGTTGAATATCAACTTTTCAAAATCTACTGTGCTCATCTGCCTGATTTCTTCATGTATTTCCCTAATGTTTTTCCTTTGTGGGCAGACATTTGCTCTATGTCCCTCCTTTCTACAATTGAAACATATCAGGGGTCTCCTTCTCTGCGCTGTGTCGACATCCATTGGCACTGTTGCATTACTAGCCTTCTGTGTGCCTGTGTTGGTCTGATAGTTGGCTTGTTGATTGTATCTGGGGGTCCATTGAGATGGTCCCCTGGACTGCATTAGTTGGCGATATTCTCACATATGCCTGTCCGCTTGTTGAGCCATTCTCTGCCAATCTAGGTACATGGTGGGGAGTGGGTTGATGTTGTAGATGCGGTTTAATACATCACTGTTTAACCCCCTCTTGTAGCAGTCTATGAGCGCATGCTCGTCGTATAATGTTTTTGCTGCTAGAAGGAGGAATTCTGTGGTGTATTCATCCACTGTCTTCCCCATTTGTCAAAGTTTATGTAATGCTTGTTGTGCAGTGTGGGCTTCGTCTGGGTCACCAAATTGTTCTCATAATTTTGTGTCAAATTCTGCCCAGTCTTGGAATGGCATGGGGTGTAATGGGTTGAGGGGATTAGCCTCATGGAGTCATTGCTTCATGACTTGTAAGTTGCACCATGCTTCTGCCGATCCTCCTATCATATAGGAGAGGGCATATGTGATACGATCGCTGTCTGACCACGTTTTGTTTGCAGCGAATACTAAGAACAATTCTTGAATGAAGGAATCAAGCTTGTCTCACTTCCCCGAGAATGCTGTAGGTGCAGAAACTTTTACCCAGTGTTGGGCAAATATGTGGGCTGGTTGGGCGTGTGTGGGGCCAGAGGAACTGGTGTGAATAACTTGGGGGACTGCCAAAGGTTGGGCTTGTTGCTGCATCATTGCTGTGATGTCCTTCATATTTTTGGCTATGTCCGCCATTGTTGTCCCTAAACTGATGATTGCATCTCCTTGTTCCCTCTGTATGTGTTGTTGCTGTTTCATCTGATCATTCATCATCTCCATCGCTTCCTCTACATCCAGAAGTCTGAGTCTTCTGGTTTCGTCTGCTTCTCTTCTTTCCCTTTCCCTTTCTGTCGAGGAGTCTTCTACCATTGGTGCTGGCTCCCTCATTTCCCAGTTGCTTGGTCCTGATGTCGTCCTCATTTGTTTCTAAAAAGGAATGCCTGGGGGAATGAGTTTCAATAAGGGCTGGTTCAATCAAGGTAGTTTGGAAAGAAGTGCCAAGGGAATTCCTCAGGGTGATCGTTGTAATAGGGGTTGTGGAGTCTGAAGAACCAAATTGCCTGCTGTTGTCTGTAATTGTAGGTGTTGGTGTGGAAGTGGAGGAGAGCAATAGAAGTCAACCAATGAGTTTATGGTGGAAGAGAGCTGAATCTGGTGTAGGATTTGCCAGATCTAGTTCTCTTTTCCGAGCGTAAGATGCACGGAATGATGAAAATAAGATTGTGCAAAGTGAGAACTCACTATTCCTTTTTCAAGGGAATAGGCCTTTCAACACAAAATGGAAGGTGGAGGTATGGAAGTATATACTAGTATATAAGTGCTACTAGTACTACAAAAGAGATTCTGTTATAGTGAAAGGTATAGTACTCCTGGTCCGAACGGTTGTCAGGAGGTTCTGCGATGCCCCACTAAGTGGTAGACACCCTAGCACTGCTCACTGAGGCAATATAAGGCCCAGCACTGCAGCTGAACTACGAAGAACTGGAGAACTATAACAGTACAATGCTCTCGTTGAGCAAGGAGGGAGGGGAATGATGGTTTGAACACAGAATAGGGGTGAGAGAGGAGGTGAGGTCGCTGTAGAGAGCTTTATACAATTGTGAGGTGCACACTTAGAACAGTGAGGTCACAACTGAAGAGGAGAGGGGATTGACGAGGGAGGAGACAATACACCTTAGAATAGTCACGCTGTTTAGTGGATATCTCAGATGTATAAAGCTGAAGAGCTATCTACTACATGAGAGTCCTTATATACTACAGAGATCGGCACACAGACCATGTGCTGTCACTGTAGGGCAGGTGTATGTAAATAAGATGTGCAGCATCTGTGAGAAGTATCAGTAAGCAATGCACAGCATTGCACTGCATCAGTAAGCATCTGTGGGAAATGTAGTCATAAATGTACAGTAAGCGGGCTGATGACTAAATGAGTATGAGTCATAGATAATCACAATAAGATCTACTAATGATCTGATAAGATGAGATAAGATATCTCTTTGTAGATCTTATGCGATAAGGATAGAAGAAATCGTAGAATGAAGAGAAAAATAAGTACGTTCTGACAATACCAGTGACTCACCAATTTCTGCTGAAGCTCCCCCAAATGTGACCCCTATGATAGCGACCACTTCCATGCCCAACACATGATATATGGCACCCATGACTCCTATGCCTACACCTGTGATGTCAAGTCGACCCTCATGCAGCAAATGTGCACCTATTTGTGACAATGATGAACACTACAATGTCTCATCATACACTTGAAAGCAAAAGGGCACAAACATGACTGCTGACATGCAGCCACCTGCAGAAGATGCACCACCACTTGACAGTAGTGAACACATGCAAGCCACAACAATTGCATCTGAAAGTGATCCGCTCACTTATGAAGAAGCAATGTCATGCCCTGACACAGCAGAATGGCTCACAGCATGTGAAGAGGAACTGCAGACCTTCCAATGTATGGAAGTCTATGCAGAAGTCAACCGACCATGTGATCACAAAATTGTTGGCAGCAAGTGGGTATTTTGCATCAAAATGGGACCAACCAGTGAAATCCAGAAGTACAAAGTGTGCCTAGTTGCAAAAGGCTTCACCCAAATTGAAGGTGTAGATTTCGACAAAACACCTGTCATGAAGTTCTCATCACTTCACACAATCCTCACCATCACTGCCAAACTGCTAAGAGCGGCCTATTGGATGGTCTTAGGGAAGATCTGTAACAATACCCCCAGTAACAAAGGAGTGAATATGCACTTGATATGCATAATAGATATTCCTAGTGGCAATGAAGATAGGGATCAATGAGATAGTAATGAGGATAATTCTGCCAATGACTATGTGTAGATCCAGGGTGATGAGTTTAGGATGTCTTAGTAATGTTTTTAGAGTGGCTTAGAGATCTTAGACTTAGTTCTTTTAGAGTGAAGTGAGTTTGTAGTGAGCTTTAGATCAAGCGCAGTATAGGAGAATCCCTAGATTGCAAAGTTGACAAGACTGGGGTTTAAGACCGCCAGTCTTTCAACTACTTATACAAAACCAGAGTTCTAAGTATAGTAAGGTTGTGCAGTAATGCGCAGTAAGTCATGTCCATTGTGTAAGTAGTGTGGCTCAGCCACAAGTGCGAAATGAACATGAGGTCAATAAGAGCAAGATAAGAGAGTCCTTGCTAATTGTATAGTAATAGTCCTTAGCAAGTAAATGTTATAATAAATAAAGAAGGATAAATGGAAAAGATAAGTCTGGTATAGTACTTGGAGCTAAGCTCACACTTAAGTATGTAAATACTTAAGTACTATAATAGAGAAAGGAAAGATAAGTCCTTACTAAGTAAAGTGGAGCTAAGCTCACACTTGTAGTAATAATACTACACTTTACTAGTAAGTAAGATAAAACAAAACAAGACAAAAACAAAAACAAAATGTTATGAGGTGCCAAAGCAAGTGCCTTGTAACACAAACATGACTTTGAAGTTCACCAGATGGACATAAAGGCAGCCTACCTCAATGGCATGCTTGAAAAAGAAATCTATCTTGAGCCACCCACCAGATTCAAACCCTCAGCAGGTAAGGTCTGGTGTCTTGGAAAATCCATTTATGGCATGTGCCAAGGTGGATGAGTCTGGTATGAGTGCATCAAGAAGGAATTGAAAGCACTAGGTTATACATGCTCCAATGCTGACCACTCCATTTTTCTAAAACATGACACATCTGGCAAGCTCATATGCTGTATGGAAGGAAGATGGCTTCCATGCGAGTTCAAGGTATAAAGGTGGTAGATAGAGAGATGTGTAAGATGTTGGAAATACTGACGGTAACTGTTCAGCTTCACTATACTTATCACTTACATGTCTTCTTTATGTCCTTACTGACACACGTTCTACCACTTACTTAACTCACTACCACGTTCTAGCCCCACTTACATCACTATACCACATTTGTGTAGCACGTACTACACCCCCACATACAACCCCACATTTACACTCCGCCTGAACTTAGTTCAGAGCACACTACTTATACTTCACCCCCCACTTTCTTACAACTCTATGGCATTATACAATATGTCGTACCACATCTCCCCACTCTGTGCCCTAGTGTGCACCACTTACCACCACACCCTCACTACTGCCTATACCATCTGCTTCCTCCTCTTTGTCATTGGCTCATATCTGTGCAAACATAAGACCAGAGCAGCTGGCTCTTAGCCTAAAACATGTAATGAGGAGAAAAAGAGGAGATGATATTAGAACTGCATGAAACAGTGTAGTGGCGGACTCATAGCATAGAATCTGCATGACTCTTGGTAGCTTGTGGTAGCTGGTAGTAACTGGGAGGTAGCTCTGGCTCATAATGGGCCAGAAAGTAGCTGGAGAGGAGGGGCACACCCCAGACTCCTTCAATATGGTATTTGTGTATGTACATTGCTATGTCTCAGAGCTCTGTCTCCTTGGCAGTGTTCACATAGTGTAGTATAGTATGTTATAGTCATATTGTACTATGTGCTGCCAGACTGTTCTGGCACATGGCTGCTAAGTAAGTAAGTAAGTAACCTAGATTGTGTGTCCAAAATTGTCAGTAGCCTGCTTGCAGGTCTTACAATGCATTGTCGTGATTTATGTTGACAATATTGTACTTGCTTCACACAGTATTGATGAAACAGAAAATGTGAAGGCAGCACTTAAACATTCCTTCAACATGACCAACCTAGGCAAAATTGGCTGGATTCTTGGCATGCAGGTCACACAGGATTGCCAACACAAAACCATTGTCCTCTCCCAGGAGAAATACATCAATGATGTTCTTCACAGATATGGTCATCATGACACACACCCCATGGTCACCCCATCACTCCAAAATGAGCAACTCACAAAACTTGATGCCCCAGAGGTGACAGCAGATGTTCACAGGTACCAGAGCACAGTGGGCACACTCATGTATGTGATGTTAGGGACATGACCTGACTTAGTGTACACCATTGGCATACTCAGCCAACATACTGCAACACCAGGTGACATGCATTTCCACACTTTAAATTGCACCTTCCAGTATCTATGTACCATGGTGCATCATATGCTCCTCTTCAACAGTAACTCCCCTGGCGAGTTAACAGGATTCATCAACACTGATTGGGCAGCCAACATAAATGACAGGTGATCCATCTCCAGATACGTCTTCATTCTCTCCAGTGGCATGATTAGCTGGAGCTCCAAAAAGCAAGCCTTGACAGCACTCTCTAGCACAGAAGCTGAATACGTTGCAGGTGTGCATGCTGCAAAAGAAGCTGTCTGGCTTTGCACCCTCCTTTCCAAGCTTGGTGAACTCTGTGACTCTCCTACGATGCTCCAAATTGACAATCAGTCTGTCATTGCTATCACAAAGAATCCAGCCTTTCATGCATGTACCAAACACATTGATGTGTGGTACCATTTCTTATGTGAGAAGTATGCTGGTGGGGAACTGGAATTTGAGTATATTCTGATGGGTGAGCAGGTTGCAGATGTGCTGACAAAGGGGTTGGCATGGCAGAAGCATGAGCAGTTCTGCTCTGGCATGGGCATCCACTGGCACACTAGCTGAGTGGGCATGTTGGAGTTTACAGTGACATGCAACAGTGAATGCATGTGACTGCGCACAACTGCATGTGACTGTGTGTGACTGCACATGACTGCACATGACTGCGAACATGTGAATGTGTGACTGCATGGCTGTGCCACATGGACCTCGTGTGGGACTCAGGGACAATATGGACAGACCCATTAGTTACAGAAAAGTTCTCTCACATCTTTTCTTTTCCCTCAGTCTTCTACAAAGAGACTGAGGTCAGTACCTACTTTCTATGGCATTCATGTTTTATGTTTTCACACTATTTCTTCCTGTAGAATATTATTCTCTTCTTTCTACAGTCAGTGTGCTCTTTCCAAGTAACCTCCTTCAAAACCACCTTCAGGACATGGTGACACTCATACCCAGTGCTATGCTGTCATGGTATGCCTGCTCCATTGCCAGCCCACCAAATGTGCAGAGGGAACAGGGCAGCATGGATAATGGATCAATATACCTCAGGGACACACTATTGGATCAGTCCAGCATGCCCCCCATCCCCAATTGGGGTCTGAGGCTATCATTGTCAGTGGACTATGACTGGTCATGCAGTCTCATTCCACTGCCACCACAAGCTGCAAGGGAGGCCAGCAATGAAGAAGATAAATGAATGAATCCAAGGATGTCCACAAGGAGGAAATGGCCCCCATAGCCAGGGATAACCTCAAAGATTTTTCCAGTCCAAATGCAGGTCCTAGCACCAAGCCAGCCCAAAACTGCATGGTCTCAAAACATTGACCGAAAAAGAAGATCAAGACTCTGAGTGGTATCACTGCTACTGGCCAAATTGAAAAACAGAACTCAATCATCCAGCAGATGTGGAGTGTCACATAAACAGCTGGCATCGGGAGATGAGGGTTCAGTGCCCAATGTGTCAAAAGACATATAGCTGTGCAGATGCCCTGTGATGGCATGCAAAAAAGTGTCATGGCACAGAGCAGGATAGCTGAAGGTGGAAGAGAGAGGATGGGAAGATGAGGAGCACCAGGAATGAGCTGGGAAAGCAGACAAGTCTTGAGTATGTCCTCCCACTATGGAGGGGATGAAGAACAGGTACACATCTGGCATGGCTATATATCAGCCTGGGATTTAAAAAAAAAAAAAAACCTCATGACCTTTGGTTGTGTCTCTGCATTCTCCACTTACATGGTTTCCACTTTTCTTTTTCGGATTGTTTGTTTATTACCCAGACCTGTAGTATTGGCATCAGCAGAAATGAGACGTACCCTTGAACATGTTGTTTTGGTGAATGCAGTTGGGAATAGACGCTCCCTCAGATATGTAGAGCTCCTGACACTATGGAAAGCCAACCATTTTACTCATGGCTGCCTGTGGTCCATTGCCGACCATGCTTGTGTTTTTGTGTACAAACACTGCAGGGCCATGAGTGGCAGGGGTCATACTGCACCTCGCACTGAAGTCTTCAAGGATGATGATAGCTGTGAGGGTTTAACACATGTAAGTGGTCAAATACCTATGACTAAGTTCTGGAGACTCTGAGGCAAACACATCAAGCAAAGCAAAGCAAGCTGCTATTGCGAACAATGAAGTGGATGCAACAAAAGAGGTCAAGATGGGTAAATGTAGTTGTAAGGTAGGTGATTTTATATCACAATGCACGACAACGGAAATAGAGGGATGAAACATACAACTGCTTCGAGAGGGGTTACGCCCCCTTAGTAAGGTACAAATGGCACAATACTGTTGTTACAGGGTATGGCCTGTAGAGCAGAACATCGGTGTAGAACATGTGGAGTAAGTAAGAAAAAGAAAAAGAGATGAATCCTGACAATAGCCAGCATTCAACGATCAAGTGATCGAAAGTATCTGGTCTGCATGTTGAATTGCCACACATTTATGAGACTGGACTCTGCATATATCCCTAAAG
Source organism: Albatrellus ellisii (assembly GCA_003314395.1). Lineage (NCBI taxonomy): Eukaryota > Fungi > Basidiomycota > Agaricomycetes > Russulales > Albatrellaceae > Albatrellus > Albatrellus ellisii. Next base: position 2,412 of record QLPN01001662.1, on the reverse strand, counting down.
GCGGGAAACTGGGCACACTCAACTAAAGATCACTCAATAGAAGAGGAAATCCAGCCATAACTAGCTGGAGTATATTCACTATACTACAGCTATCTATATACTCTAAGAGAAGACACACAGACCAGTGCCACTACTCTAGGGCAGACTGCTACAGTACAACTCACAGTAAGTATGGTACCATGCCACTACCTCATGGTATGACCTCATAGTCTAGAATGTAGCGACAGTAAGTGAGATATGATGAGATAACAGAAAGATAAGATCATATCTAATCATATCATCAAGAGAAACATAAATGAAAATGAAAAGAAATAAAGAGATAAATGTGTTTGTGCAGGCTATGGCAGACAACATATAAGACTAGCATTATTAACAAGTGTAGCAGCATCGCTGCAGTGAAGTAGGAGAGGTGTGGACAGCAGTAGGGTGCCACAACATGTAAGAGAGAGCTGCAGGGTAGTGATGAGAAGAATAAGACATGAATTGATGTAAGTACTCACTCAATGTCTGAAGGACAACAACTGAGGATGTGTAGCATATGTGGTATGTCTTATATAGTAAGTGATGAGAGAGTTGGAGTGGAGAAGGGATCCTAGAGTACAAGGATACCCATATGTGTGAGGGACACACTGATATGTGCTGTGCTGGGCTGAAAGGGGAAAGTAACCACAACCACAGAAATTGCTGGAGGGTGCAAGCCATAAAGTTCCCTAGACACCAAAGTAGAGAGGATTAGTAGTTAAGGGCGATAAGCGCAATAGTGCGATTTGACTAGAGCTACTAGAGGAACATGACTTGGGTAATAAACCAGTGATATGACGCGATAAGACGGATACAAAATGACACAATAGAGAGCATGATAGAGAATCCAATGTAGTGGAAACAAAACACAACGCAGTAGAGAATGCAACACAGCGCAATGCAATGGAGAATGCAATGGAGAACACTATGCAATGCAATGATAAACACGACTTACGGGGAACACACACTTTTCTCAATAATAAGACATGCAGAGGGAAGGTTGATACTCGCTTTTTGATTTTTGACTCAGACAGGAGAAGAAGTCAAATCAAGGGCAGGGGAAATCTGGTCGTTTGGATGGACGATGTGCTATCTAAATACAAGCCTAGCTCCAAGACTGGAGCACAACACAACACAACAGAAAATTTACAATGTAGGGTCAATCATAGGGATATTTGAAATGAAGTGGAGTCTGTATGTGAGCGAATAGAGTATCATACTATAGTGGATGAGCAAAAGAGGAATAGCACCAATTGCACCAAATGCTGACTTCGTGACTTGTGCCTCCATGGTTACTTTGGTGGGTCTAGACCATGCCTCGGCCTACTTGTCCTATCCCTTGTTGGCTGACCCAGTATTGTTTTCCAACACCTGCATGAATGCACAATTATAGTGACTGCGGATGATTTTTGTGCAGCGTGTTAATGTCACTGTGTTCGCCTGATGTCACTGATGGTCATTTTCCGGCGTTATGTGTGTGTAATGCTCATCAGCACGTCATCTGGAGTGCAAGTGGAGTGGGAGTGGTGTTTATGATGTGTCAAGAGTATGTAACTTGTATGTACTAGTGTTGTGAAGGGAAATGCCAAATGAAATGTAAAGAAATGTACAGTGAATAATCAACAAAATGCACCATAAAATGATGCCTAACAGCGTTCACAGGTTCGTCCTCGGATTGCACGGTGGCCAAGGACTTCATGCTCTCTGGTCCCAGGACTATACTGTACGTCATCGGATCCTAGATTCTCATTCTGCAAGACATGTCTGCAGAACCTCAATTAATTGGCCCTTAGATGGCTTCTTTCCGGTGGCAGGCATTCTACGAATGTTGATGGCTGAGCGATGGCTGAAATTTTGGCACAGCTTGAGGGTACGATCATAGTGGAATTCGGAACACAAGTCTGCCTAAACAGACGTCGGCGACTATCATTAATGCGTGCCTAGGAATCACGAACTGAATTGCGCGACATCCATGCCGAGGTGGAGGTGGAGGTTGCACGTCGGGATGTACATGCGGTCGGCCAGATGCGTCATTCCGATGTCTCGCTCGGCCTGTCAGTGTTGCTGATAACGTCCATAAATGGTCAACCCAGGTAGGTGCCACGTTAGTGTGTTCATATTCGTCGTACAGAAGGCTAGCCAAGACGGACCGATACCACGCAATGCAAGCACAATACGATTTGATCAAACGATCAAACGAGGGTCATGTGCTAGAGACACAAGGACGGAGGTCCTTCACAGGATATGTGCTTGATTCAAGAGCGAGAATCTTGAGAAGATCAAGTTCCCCCCCCCTCATTTTCACAGCACTCTTTTCACTCATCGCAACCAGCATGTTATACTTTAATCATAGCAAACTCGTTAATGGTAAGCATGGAAAAAAATTCTGTC
>QLPN01001659.1:0-12355 GCA_003314395.1 Albatrellus ellisii | reverse complement strand
TCTTATCACTTGAGATCTACTCAATCCATCTTATCTATATCAAGATCTCTTGCAATTACTGATATGACTCATTCTCATTTGTCATCAGATTGCTTACTGTGCTGATATGACTACATTCTCACACTCACTTATTGATGCTATGCAATGCTGCACATTGCTTACTGATTGCTCCCACACTTACTGCAATTCCTATTCTGTATGCCCACCCTATAGTGACAGCACATGGTCTGTGTGCCAACTACTTTACTATATATACTGTACTGGTGTAGTAGCTAGTTCTTTAGCTGAATACATCTGGGATATCTGCCTACCAGTGTGACTCATCCTTTGTATTGCCTCATTCTCTCCTCTCTTTCACAGTTGTGACCTCACTGTTTGGCATGCACCTCACATCAACCTGTTGAGCACAGGCCATGCACAAGGTGAACTAGGACAGCAGTTCTTATTGTTTGTAATAGTGCAGACACAATATATACATAAGGGTATAGTGCATGAACCATAGTGATGAATGTGGCTATAAGTGTGTCACAGTAACAGTCCAAAAGCAGAAAGTCATTGTATCTCAACACTGACAAGGAGTTGAAGAGTTGAGTGAGGATGACAAGGGACATAAGAAGAATGCCACAAGTTGCAGGCTCCAGAAGTCATCAGAGCCACACAATCATATAGTAAGTACTAGCCAATGGCCCAAGACCCTCACATGACAATGGGTAAGGTCTGCAGTAAGTGTGAGAAAGAATAGTAATACTCCACAGCAGTCATGAGAAAGCTGAGTGAGCATCCACAGTCCAGATGGGAAAAGAGTCATAAATACATCATAAGCAGGCCAATCTCCAATTGGCCTACAAATGTATCATTGATCATAGAATCTGATCAAGATAAAAGAAATACCAAATAGATGACCTCACTAGATCAAGAGTGATAAGATGATCTGTGGTGAGATAAATATATAGAAAATATAGAGAAAAATGAGAGTAGAATGTATGCACAGGTATGGGTAAGCAATGACAAACAACAAGACTAATGATATTAGGGTTAGTGTGTCCCTGTGAGGGGAGAGAGTGGCTAGCATTGCTGCAGCAGTAAGAGTAATGTGGACACAGAAGGTGCTACATACAGTAGAGAGATAGAGAGCTGCAAGGTTGTGTGAGAAAGAGAATAAGATGGGATATGAGAGTACTCACTCAGACCAGTGGTAAGACATCTGAGGAGATGTAAGGTAAATGTAGTCCATCTTATATAGTGTTGCTCTACAAGGTTGGAGTGGAGAATGTATAGTGAAGAACAAGGATGTCCATGTATAGTGGGGACATGCATTGTCCCAGTAAAGTGAGTGGGGCTCAGAGTGGAGGTGGATATGTAGTCCAAGGATGTGGAAGTGTAATGTATATGTGTTAGTATGTAAAGAGTATGTGTATATAGTGAAGAGAGTAAGCTGAACAAAATGTGGTGGTATGCACACACAACTCAACATAGAAGGCAGCTTGCATCCTTACACTTGCTCTTAAATCCATCTATGGAGCTTGACTTCTTCCTCTATCAGCTTATTGATGTCCCCTCTTTTATCTTCATGGTGGTGCTGATGTACTACCTTTCTCTGCCAGGCATTGCACCCAACATCTCATCTATACCATGCCAGCATGGCCCCTTCTAGCCACATCCCACTCTCTTTCATCTACACTGCACTCTCTCAACCTGCATTCAACAAATATGATGGCAGCTGCCCATGTATATATTGAAAGGAGGTGCTTGAATAAGAGTATGGCTGACTGTAGAATAAAGAGTGTGTTCTACAGGGAGGAAGATATAAAATGAATGGCATGGTAAATGAGTACTGATCCCAGTCTCTTCATAGAAGACTGAGGGAAAAGAAAACTATGTGAAGGGAAATCTTCTGTAAGTAAGGGTCCATCCATATCATCCCTGAGTCCTGCAACAGGTCCATGTGGCACCATTGCACTGTTGTATGTTCACACCATATGCACACCATTGTGTTATCATGTGTTTGCAGGAGCATGTCACTGCAATCTCCAACAGTATAATGGATCAGTAGTCACCCAGTGTCAATGCTCAGCAGCTGCTTGCATTCAATGGATGGCAGACACCCCATTCAGCTCAGCTATGAACCAGTACCCCAACCAATATTAATGCCAATGCTAACATCATGCTACAAATTGATACTAGTATACTATGAATAATATGATGGCAGCCACCCATGTCTAATAGATCAGCAGCCACCTGCATTCAATGGACAGTGGCCACCCAGTGTCAATGCTTGGAGGCCACCCACATTCAACAGATGGCAGCCACCTAGTTTGGCATGCTGATGTGGCATTATCCAATCCATAGCCTTTAATATTTGTCATGCTACAAATGATTAGTAGCATACTACAAAAAATGGCAGTGCCTGCCTGTGATCAATGAATGGTGGCTGCCCATACATAACAGGAGGGTGGCTTGTTGAGATTCAAGGGCTGTGAGCATGAAGAAACAAACAGATTGCCATTAAAATGGTGCAGATGATCCCACATCCTAAGATGAGAGATGTCAAAGCATACAGAAGGTGAAGGTACACAGAGGAAGAAAGAGACTAGAAAGGTATGTCAGAAGAGATGGAGGAGAGACAATGTAGCTACTAACCTCAGCATGCAATGAGGTGCTAAGGTGCAATGATAAAGAGAGAAGAATATATAATGATAGAGGATAGAGTTGGACAGGAGTTCTAACTATGTAGAGCAAAGAGATATCTAAAAGGAGAAGTACATGGGTCAAGTAGTTGAACCCATGTGTAAGTCTGATGGTAGGTAGAGATGAGATGTCAATTTGAGGATGAATTGTTGTGCAGGTAGATCAGGTGTGGCAGCAAAGGCAATGGGACACAATCAGAAGAGGAGGATGGTCCAGATACACAGTGGGAGATGGTGATAGGTGATGAAGGCGATGACCCATCCTAGGATGAAGGCCAAGAGGACAATGATGAAAAGAAGAAGAGGGAAGTCCATGATGGGACTTCCAAAGGAGGGTATTGAAGTGGAGTGTTGTAAGGACAGGTGCAGACAGTGCACACAAGAAAAGAGATGTTCACTTGTATTAAACAACTGCTATCTGGCTACTGATATACATGCTGTGATTGTGCACAGACCATGCTGACTAAGAAGTGTGGGCTGCAGGTGTCAGAAGGGAGAGAAGAGCAATAAGATCTAATCAGATAAGAAAAAAGACAACATGAATAAGATGTACATATGAAGTAAGAGACACTATAGGATATGTGAAACACATATAGTGGTGAGTGAGGGAATGAAAAAACCAACATGCCTGCCCAGCAGGCCATGGTGTGTGGATGGAGGGTCATACAACAATATTGTTCCTGCTCCTGATGGGGTACATAACTGTATTATGTGGATTTAATGGGTGGGCCAAAGTCATGCACCTGGACAATTCACCTGCCCCTGGCAATTCTGCTGAGACAATGCTAGTAGAGGTACACCTATGTGAGAAAGCCAATAATCCCATATGTAGCAACAGTTTAAGTTGTTGATTTAGCTAGTTTGGGATTATCTGCCAGTGGCAGTGGACATCTTTCGCAATAAACTAGGTTATAGGAAAACAGGTGTTCTTCTGCACAAGAAACACCAAAAATATGTCCTAGCAACAAGGACAATGAACATTGATACCAGTCAGTAAGTGTTATGGACTAGTGCAGCAGGATAGCTGGCTATGAGCATACTAGGTCAGGCAAGAGACTCAGGGCATGGCACATGTACTGAGAACACAACAGAGATCAGATAGACAAGGATTGCACACTGGGAAGTACAAGAGACTAAGCTAAAGACCTTGTAAGTATGGTGAGCCCTTTATATAGTATACAACCTTGAGTACTAGAAGATTCTATCAAGGTAAATATAGTACATGACTGCAGAAAGGAATGGTCCAGGGTACTGTGCAATGGTTTGTAAGTGGAAGAGCTGCTGTGGTGCAGTAGGCTGGTAGATGTAGAACAAAGAAAATCATAACATGACCCCCTGTTTACCATGTAGCATCTGTGATACACCTAGTCACATGCATGCCCTTCATTGACTTCATAGTTGTAATACTATGGCAAGGAGTCATGTCTATCAATATACTCTGCTGGACAAGATGATGTGGATGTGAGAGGGTAGGGAGTAGGATGTCATTGAGGTCAAGGAGTGGCTTGTCATTGGGGGCAATCAACTTTTTTGTGACCTATATGCTTGCAAATCCAGCATCAGCAATAAGAGGGGTGGGATTGGTGGGTGGATGCTGGATGCTGGGTGCAGCTGGTATTAGTGCATGAAGCCATATAGGGGAGTGTGCAGTGATATGTGTCTGTGTTGACTAGACGGTTGGTGATCTGATGTAGCTCATGTCATCTCTGAGTGCAAATTTGTTGTAGGTGGTAGTCAAGAGAGTCAAGCTGTGTGATGCAATGATGCCAATTCATGTACTGCTTAATGTCATTCCACACTCCTTGATCTCTGATGAATATGGCTGTGGTTTTGGTGTCAAGTTGGGAATGAGGATTGTTGATGACATGACTAAATTTGAGAGCAATCTCATAGTTGGTGTGGAGGTGACAACCTAAAACTGGTTGAGTATGTGGGAGAGTATCAGGGTAGTGGAGAGACAATGGGGTATGACAAAGGCAACCAAGGGTGTCCAATACATAAGTAGCAGGGAGGTCAGAGAAAGATTGAATTCCAGATATGATAGGGGGAATGAGTCCAAAGGGCCAGGGATCAAATTCATATTCAGATTGTAATGCAGGGATAGAAGGATGTGGAGAAAGGGCAGTGGAGCCATCAGAAGTAGGAAATGGAGAAGGGGATGGGGTATGATATTCAGGTGAAACAGTATGATAAGATAGAGGGGGAGACATAACATAAGTGCCAAGATCAATGTCTGTATCTTCTTCCTTTACAGATAAAGTGAGACAGAGGGTCCTCTTTTGCTTTGAAGCAGAGGTGTGGATGGTCCTGCTAATGCATCAAGAATAGCTTGATACCTTTTCTTTTGTATTTCTTCTTTTTGTACTTTGTTTTGTGTAGAGGCTCATGTAGGTTGATGATCAGGTGTCAGGGGTAAAGGGATGTGCATGGGATTGGTAGAACTATATAAATGTCGTTGGGTTCTTACTTGTTCTAATTGTTCCAATGCACAAAAGACAATGGCACATTGTGTTATTAAGGATAAACCCTGGAACTGTTCAATAGTTCCCTGATAGTCAAGGAGTATTCCTCTTTCAAGGGTGGTGAAAGTGGCAAGGGGTCAGGTATTGGGGAGTTTGATAAACATAAGCCAGAAACTTTCAACATGTTCTGCAGATACAGGGATTTGTGCTGGGGATTGTGACATGGTGAAGATGAGGAGTGGGGCATTGGTCATGCAGGAGGCAGGAAGCCATTCATTGTCAGAGGATGGGAAGTGTTTCCAGTGCACAAGGTACTGAAGGTGATTGTGGTGGAAGCAAGAGTCAAGAATAGACTCAACCTCATGCTGGAGTTTGCCATTGATGAGGTCAGGAGGGGGTGGGGAAGGTTCAAAACCATAAGAAGCAGTGGAGCAATAAGGGGAAAGAAGGGACCTATGGAAAACAGGGTGAATACATTTCCAGGAGGGGGCAGAGGGTAAACAAAGGCAATAAGAAGTGTTATTAATCACAGAGAGAATGGAAAAGGGGCCATAATGGCAAGGAGCAAGTTTTTGAGAAGGGTGAGAAGTGGAAAGGTTAGTGGCATCTAAGCAGACTTTATCACCAGATTGATAGGGGAGACAGGAGAAATGAGGGGTGTATGTGTGAGTGCTGCATTGATATTGTGTTGTAGGGTAAGTAAGCTGTTAATTTGATTGGAAACTGAGGGGGTAGGGACAGGGGAAGGGATGGAAGGGCCCACAGCAGGGTGATATCCCATAAGGGTGAAGAATGAGGTTTGTAACATATGAGAGTGACAGTGAGAGTTATGGGCAAATTCAGTGATAGGTAGATAAGAGGACCAGTCATCTTGTTGTGTGTTACAGATGGTGCAGAGATACCACTCCAGTTCTTGATTGTATTGTTCCATCTGACCATCTGTCTGGGGATGATAAGCAGTGGATAAGCTCTGGGTAATGTGAAGGGTGTGAGTGAGAGCACAGGTAAACTTGGAGGCAAACTGCAGTCCTCAATCAGAAATGATCTTTTTTGGTAAACCAAATCACTTCCACACATGTTCCACATATAAAATGGCAGTTTGTTCCACAGTGACAGAACTGGAGCAAGGCACTGTTGACGCACAGTACCTACGCACACATATCCCGTTTGCCTTTACCTACACTACGTATACATGCATTACCTACAAACCTTCCTGCTACCCCTCAGACTTCTTACAACACCAAGCACCTCCCACTCCACTCATATTTCCGGGACAACACGCGTCCCTCCCACTTTAAGCAGTTGTTGTTCTCTACATATACACTCCGCTTCAACTCTGTCTTCACTACACTATATAAGATGGACATACCACAATACATCTCCTCAGACGTCTCTCATGTTGTCTGAGTGAGTATCTTCACCTCTACGTCTTACACTTCATCTCAACTTCACCTGCAGCATCTCCCTCTATCGCGTCATGGTGCTCATCGCATCCATGACTACTATCTACACTGCAGATGCTACCATGATATCACTCAATGTCATCTTCTTCATTCTGGTCCTCTTTGCCTGCCCAAGTCTGCATTCACAGGTTATGGGCCCTGCCCAGTGCATGGCAGGCTCAATCAGAACCACCCATCTCCTCATCCTCACCATGTTTCTCCTCATACAAACTACCCATGCCATGTCCCTACCAAAAACCAACATACCTACTCTGGACGGTGCCACCAACTACAAAACTTGGTCCACACTTGTCAAAAACGCCCTCCTCATCTCAGGAGTCTGGAAGGCAGTCATCACAGACAAACCAACACCCAAATACCAAAAGGTGACAGAGACAGAAACACTTCCAAGTGGAGAAGTACAAACTCGAACGTGTGAAGACAAAGAAGATATCATCAACGGAGAAGAAAGAGAACAATGGGATGACGATGACAACCTTGCCACAGCATTCATCAGCCTCTACATCGGTCCCCTTTGCCTCCACCTCATTTCTGACCAGAACACTGCCTCACGCAACTGGCAACTGCTCAAAGCTGAGTACGGCACCCCAGGCGCAGTTGCAACATTTACCAAACTCCAAGAAATTCAAACGTTCAAATTCAACGAGCATGCATCATTCATCACACAAATTGACACCCTCAAGCTGGCATGCATGCAACTCTCAGACAGCGGTCATACTATCTCCGACAATGATTTCGCAATCATTATGCTAACTGCACTTCCCCCTTCCTGGTCCAATGTCGTCTCAGCCTACATCGCCTCTAACGACTCCCTAGATGACATAATGCCAGAAGATGTGTGCGCGCGCATCATCAATGAATCTGACCGACTTATTGGCACCTCAGAATCAATCCTATCAGTTGCACAACGACCGCGCAACTTCACCACCTCCACCAACACCACAGCACCCCATACCACACCTTCAGGCTACATGTCATGCGGAAAACCCAAGCTCAATTGGTATACATGCACGAAATGTGGCCCTGGAGGACACTCTGATGATTTTTGTTGGATCTTGCACCCTGAGAAGAAAAGGGAGAGGAATACCACTGCTAAGTCTACCATTAATACCGTCGTTGTTGATCCTCCCCCTCCTATACCACCCACGAGTAGTTCTACCTTGAATATGATGGGCGCTGGTCCCCACAGTTTGTTCTATTTCGACGTGCTAAACGACTGGATGCTCGATAGTGGCACAAGTGATCACATCTCACCACACCCCGCCGACTTTGTACCAGGATCTGTCCTCAACTCCCCTGGCAATATACGCCTCGGAAATAACGACACTATTCCATATCTAGGAATAGGCACTGTCGAAGGGACCACAGTCGTCGAGGGAAAACTATGCAAGATAACACTTGAGTGAGTCCTATACGCACCACGCACAGGATCTCGTTTCATATCCATTCCCCAACTCACAAAGAAAGACTTATCCGTGACCTACACCAAAACCAGCTGCAGGATATACAAGGACAACGAAACTCGTGCTATGGGAACCACCCGCAATGGCACTTACTGGCTAAAACTCAACATCACCTCATCCTCAAATCTCACTGCTATATCTCATTCCGCACCCTCATACACTACCTGGCATAATCACCTAGCACACGCCCCACAACGCCTACTAAACAAATTGCATCACACTACCACAATCTCAGGCTTCGAAGTCAATACCGACTCACCATTTCATAGTACCCCATGCGCTGGGTGCGCATTTGGCAAACTCGCACGTGAACCCTTCAAACGCTCCCATAAACATGCCACACAACTGTGGAAAACTGGGCAGGGCGGCAAACGATAAATATAGCACAGCACAAAATAGATATGCAATGCAATAAGGCAGAGCAGTGGTGACGATAAGGGGTATTCTCTTGAGGAGACAGAGCAGTAGGCCAAAGGGCCACATCTGATGAGAGAAGACGACGAGGTGTACAGATGAGAGTACACAGAATAGACGAGAAGTTGCTACAAGAGACAGGTATGTCAGAGAGGAGTTAGAGTAGCCGACAAGATACATACCTCAGCAGTAGATAAAAGTGCTGAGGTATGTGGATGAAAAACGAAAGGTTTATACAGCTCAATCACAATAAAGTTTAAAAGGAGCTTAACTATAAAACCAAAAGATAGATCCCAAAAAAGGGAAAGAGAGAATGGTGTGATCTGCAAAGGACTAGACAAATACTAATATGGATAAGTATGATCAGCGTTGTATAGTAGGAAAAATTGACAACAACCACTTGACCTTGTACACAGTGACCTAATCGGCCCCATGCTAACAAAATCACTGCAGGGATCGATCTACATCGTGTTGTTCATAGATGATTTTTCGGGGCATGCTGTTGCATACACCCTATCCACCAAAGACACGTTCTCACAAGCACTCAGTACATTTCTCACATGGTCAAAAACTCAAACGAACCAGGCTCTCAAAACCCTACACACTGACTGAGGCGGCAAATATGTGAACCACACAGTGTGACAGTTACTCAACAACAACAGAAGCATGCACGAACTCACTGTCCCATATTCACCCACACAAAACGGACGTGCGGAACGGTGGAACCGTACCATTATTAACTCTGCCTTATCCATGCTGCACGGTGCGCACATATCAAGAGGTTTCTGGGAGTATGCGCTAACATACACTATCCATATTTACAACAGAACACCCCAACGAACGTGTGACTGGAATACTCCACACTTCCTATGGACAGGTGGGCACATCTCAGACATCTCGTATTTACGCACATTTGGATGTCTAGCATACGTAGCAACGCCAACAGAACGCCGCACAAAGCTCAACCCCCATGTGAAACAAATGGTATTCATAGGCTGCGAACCAGGAACAAAGGGCTGGCGCTTCTGGGACCGCAGAACACACTGCATCATCGTCTCCCGTGACGTTGTCTTTGACGAGAACTCATTCCCATTTGCACCTCCACAGACGACGGCTGGCCCCGCTCTTCCATCAGCACTCTCAGCACTGACGGAGGATAGCGACTCAAGCCCAAACTCTGACTCAGATTCTGGGGGCAACGATACCGATCACGAAGTTTCAAACACGCCTACTGAGACCCTTACTGCTGCTGAGCCGGAGACGCCCATGATGCCACCTCTGCCAGCTCCTACTCCCGCAATCCATGGTTCACCACCATGCATGCACGGACCAGCACTCCCAGTCACACTGCCCTCAGTCGCTCCTCCTGTACCTATGCGCACATGCGCAATGCGATTCTCAGACCACGCTCCGGTGGTAGCTGCACCTCAAGCTGGTTATGATCCCGAAACAGGCCATGGACACGCACGCCGTGCCACCCTATCTGGAGAGGAAGAACCAATATACACAATGCTTAGCCCAATTATGCCTGCCCCACCACCATCGTTGCCCACTGGAATGCCCACACTAGCAGATCCTGTCACCATTCCACCCCCTAGGCATTCCAGCCGCATTACTCAAAGACCCACCAGATATGGAGAAAGCACGTATGGATCACGCTCATATGCTGATATCCTATTAGACAATTCCAGTGATGACAACGCTGCACCAATTACAGGACCCTCCTTATCAGCCCTACTCGCCGCATCCGCTACCACTGCAGACCCACGCATGCTGCGTGAAGCACGCGCGTCCCCCAATGCCGCAGAATGGGAAGCCACGTGCAAACATGAATTGGACATGCTACGAAAAATGGGAACATGGACACTTGTCGACCTGCCGCCTGGTCGCACCGCCATACCCAACAAATGGGTCTTCAAACTCAAGAACAACGGCCGCTACCATGCGCGACTTGTGGCAAAGGGCTTCAAACAGGTCCATGGTGTCGACTACGAAGAGGTGTTCTCACCAGTTGCTCGATTCGAATCATTATGGCTCCTCTTTGCCCACACCGCCGCCCACAACTGGCACATTCATTCAATGGACGTCAAGAGTGCGTTTCTAAATGGGGATGTCAAGGAGGAGTTATACATGCAACAGCCCGATGGCTTCCACATAGCAAACCTCGCCAACAAAGTCTGCCGACTACACAAATCCATATACAGGCTCAAACAAGCTGCTAGGCTATGGAACGCAAAGATGGACGACTGTCTCAGCACCCTGGGGCTAACTAGAATTCAAGCCAATGCTGGGCTCTATGTCACCCACACCAGCAGGTCTTTCCTTTGCCTTGTACTATACGTCGACGACATCACCATCTTTGGCAGTGATCTCACCAAAGTCCTGGAACTCAAGGCTGCTCTCGCTGCTTGCTTCAACATGACGGACCTCGGAGAAACGACATCATACCTCGGCCTTGAAGTGCATTGCAACAGGTCTTGTGGCACCCTAGCCCTCTGTCAGTCACGATACATCTCTGATATGCTAACATGGTTCGGCCTCGCAGGATGCAATCCGGTCACCACTCCGCTGCCCCCTGCACTACACCTCACCTTGCATGATGGCACCGCAAGTCCTGCCTCCCGCTCTGTATACCAACAGATAGTGGGCAGTCTCATGTACGCAGCTGTCATTACACAGCCTGACATTGCATTTGCTGTTAATTCACTAGCTCACTTCTCCACTAATCCCGGTCCTGAACATCTCGCTGCAGCGAAACACGTCCTGCGCTACCTCGCTGGCACCACCACCCTCTCACTGAGATATGGCAAATCCCGCCATGATATCCACGCCTACTCCGACTCAGACTGGGCCTCGTCACTCAACAATCGACACTCCATGAGCATGTTCATCTTTCTCCTCAACGGGTGCACAATCTCCTGGATGTCGCAACGCCAGTGCGTCATAGCACTCTCCTCCACGCAAGCTGAGTACATTGCATTGTCACAGGCATCTGTGCAGGCTGAATGGTACCACAGAATCCTCACGCAGCTGTGGCTTCCACTCACCTCGCCCCTCATCCTCTACAGCGACAACAAAGGCTCAGTCGACCTCGCTCACAACCCTATCGTGGGGAAGGGAACCAAGCACATCAATGTCAAACACCACCACATCCGCGAGTGCATCACGTGGCGTGTCATCACGCTCACACACTTGCCTTCCGTGGCAATTGTGGCCGATGCCCTCACCAAGTCGCTACCTTGCACTACCTTCGTTGCGCAGTGCGCTGCTCTTGGTCTTGTCGACATTGGTACACCAAACACGGGGGGATGTTGATGCACAGTACCTACACATGCATATCCCGTTTGCCTTTACCTACACTATGTATACATGCATTACCTACAAACCTTCCTGCTACCCCTCGGACTTCTTACAACACCAAGCACCTCCCACTCCACTCATATTTCCGGGACAACACGCGTCCCTCCCACTTTAAGCAGTTGTTGTTCTCTACATATACACTCCGCTTCAACTCTGTCTTCACTACACTATATAAGATGGACATACCACAATACATCTCCTCAGACGTCTCTCATGTTGTCTGAGTGAGTATCTTCACCTCTACGTCTTACACTTCATCTCAACTTCACCTGCAGCATCTCCCTCTATCGCGTCATGGTGCTCGTCGCATCCATGACTACTATCTACACTGCAGATGCTACCATGATATCACTCAATGTCATCTTCTTCATTCTGGTCCTCTTTGCCTGCCCAAGTCTGCATTCACAGGCACTAGGACCACAGCTTTAGTAACATCATGATCGACAAATGTGGCAATAGCATCATAACCATTTGAAACAGGTAATGCAACAATAAAATCCATGGTA
>QLPN01001658.1:23536-37038 GCA_003314395.1 Albatrellus ellisii | reverse complement strand
TTGTCACCTGGTTGCATCGCATTATCACATATCTCACCCTAATCTACTAACTCTCTCTCTATTGGTGTCTAGGGGATCTTACGGCTCGCACCCTTCAGCATTTACTGTGGTTGTGATTATAGATTCCTCTCTTATACATGCCCAGTACATATCAGCAGGAAGGCCGTATCAGCAACAACATAATAGCCTTCTGGTGTTTTATCCCACAATTTCATGTATATGGGCCTGACAACTTTAGAGTCGTGCCAGCTTCCAGGACACTTGATTGATGCCACAATGATAAGGCCTGATGCTACAAATCAGTTTCATTCAATAAGCAAATCAAGAAAACTGGATGTTACCTTGGGGAGAAAATGCAAATACTGAGTTGACATTGTGTGTATGAACCCAGCCATTAAATGTTGCATTCTCAACCTCTGGATCTGATGATTCTTCTACCAGACTCCTCAAGCCATCAATAGTTGCAAATGCCGACATCAACATTGGATGGCGTGCAACAATGAGCACATTATCTTCTGCAAATCCCTGACCTTTGGTCCATTCAATACAACTGTCTGGCATGTTGCATAGTGTCGTCAAGAGAATAGACATGGAAAATGTGATGTAATGGCTAACAGTGGTCGGGACAAGTGCAAAGATGAGTTGAAGGCCCACACTGGGCATTGCCGAGGCAAGGTAGTGGAGTGCAAGGCCTAATGCACCCGCTGCATCAAGAGATCTTCGTCCAAGATGAGGAATCCCATTTTCCTGACCATCTGGCCATGGGATAGGTGTCCTCTCCCATGTTCTCCTGAACCCTCCAGCCAAAATCATCTCGAATGTCGGGCAGTCAAAACCCATGGTTGTGATGAATGCATGGTCATTTTGACTGATGTGAAGGATCTGCCATGGTGTGTTGTGACGAGGATCAGGAAGGAGTTGAGGGCGACAAAGATACAGTTGGTGTTCCAACCATCGTTCTTGGCGTAGCTGTCGACCATGCTCAGCACCTAAGATAGCAAAAGCAGTAATTGCAATAAGTAAATCCTCTTCTTCACTGCTGCTATCATCAAATACTAGATTATCCATGCAGCTATCGATGGAGGGGACAGGGACAAGGGGTGGTTGGTGTCGCTAAGCTGACTCATAATTCTCTAAATTTCGTTATGGTTTAGGGCAGTTTGCTCTAAACTGCTCATAAATTTGAGATGATTATGAGATTATGAGATTCGGAGCCCTAAATTCCTGTGGGAAGTCATCCAGTTGGCCGCGCAGCCACTTGCTAACTCTAACGGACCCAGGGTCGATACGACCGGGCTAGTATATACGCTGAGAGTTGAATCCCCCCTGCGCATAGTTCATCTTCCCTCAGTCCTCTATGAAGAGACTGAGGTCAGTACTTATTTATGATACCACTCGTGCCGGCTGCACGAAGAAGTCTGACAGATGGGACTCGAAAAGGCTTGACAAATCTGGACTCTTCATAAAAATGGACCTCTGCTAACCTTGGTAGTGCTGATTAGTTCTAATGCCGCTGACCTTGCTCAAGATTACCCTTATAGGACCTAGATGTCCCAATCAAATATGTCTTAATTTTTAGAGTGTCATGTAGACATCATGGTTGAAGCACATGTAGCAATGATAAAATGTGGTGTTGGGTGATATATACTAAGACATATGTTTGTGAGAAGAATTATCTGTGATCCAGAGATGATCTCTATGTGAAACATAGAGAATTGAGCTGGAGTTTGTTAGGAAACAATTGGTATGCATGCTACTATATCAAAAAGCTTTCAAGGCAGGTCAATTGTGTGGGATGTAACAATAAGAGTTATGCCCAACGCACACCCGCAACGGCAGCACTGCTCCTAGTCAGTGACTCAAAATTTGCAATCGATGAACTTACAAAACACCACCAACAGTGGGAAGACAGGATCAATATCCCTAATGCACCCCTCTTCCAAGCCATTGCAGCCACCTTGTGCCATCGCGGGGGCCTGACCTCCTTCCAAAAGGTTAAAGGCCACACCAACGATGCCGGTAATGACGGCGCCAACTAACTCGCCACTGTGGGGGCCGCAATGATCGCTCCCGACATCATCAGTCTGGAGCATGACCCAAACGTACCGTGATGACCCAAGCCCTTTTGTACCAAGGCATCATGCGCCTCAAACTCATCACCGAACGGCACGGGACTCGGTGTATGGTGAACCACAACCCCCACAACCCCCCTCATCTGGAAATCAGTCTGTGACAAGACAATTTCATGTACCGTCCGCGCCTTTCCGTGGCACTGTCTCCATGATGTCCTCCTATGCGGCCCTTACTGGACGCGCTCCCCGGCTACGAACAGCGTGGGATCCGATGTGGGGGGTACCAGAAACCCTAGCGCACGTCTTCACTGAGTGTGACGCCTCTGGACAACGGATGGCCTGGGAACTGGAGGGAGACTGGCCAGCCATCTCCCTCGGATCAGTATTGGGCTGAGCCGATGTCCATGTCTAGATCGATGTATGCACTTCTCACAGATCTTCCGAGCCTTATCGATGTTCTACTGTACGCATCCTATCTTCCGCGTAAAATATTTGGTAGGCTTTCTTTGGAACTCAGGCTAAGGCAGCCTCACCTTTGGCGCAAGTTGCACAGCGGCGATTCGCAATGGCCCGAGTGCACGCGAGCCAGCCATGGCAGCTAGCGAACGAGATCCTCTTCGAAAAATTGAAAACGACACGGTGTGGAGTCTCGTATCAAGGGTAAGGTGACATATGTTGTGTGAGCTGATGTGTAAGACGGACGCAACTAGAGGCTTCTGATAGCTCGGGAGTCCGCCGGAAGTGAATGTCGATGGTCTAGATCATATACTCGCCAGATCATTCTCTTAGCGTAGATACCGATGTATCTAGATCTGCGGGCTTTATTCTAATCCTGTGGTCGTGTACAACGGCGTTGAGATCCATTCATATTCTGCACGAAGCAATCACAGGGTCAGGGCGGACGAGAAAAGAGCTTCACAAAAATAGCCAGTATATTTGTGATGATGCACTTGTCGGATGAAGAGACATCCGTGAAAAATATACAGTTATAGGCTGACTAAAATTGCACCTCCTCAATTTGAACGTCGGATATCGACCCCTTCTCTTTGGAGTAATTGTTATCTAGACCTAGATCTACTACGCTCTCAGTGGCTTGCTGGTCTATCTTCGCAACGGTATCATCTCCGTCAAATAACCTGATGAAGAGCGGTCAGAGAGCATCTTCAGCATCGGAAGCGTCTCAAAAGTACGCACGCAGCTGTTTCTTCCAAGGTTCGCTAATCATGGGAATCAGAACCGTGACGGAGTTCATAGAAGAAATAAATAATGCGCACGTTTTTTGTCTCGACGATGAAGAAATACACGAAACTGGCCTCAAATGTGAGCCAGCAGACGTAAACAAGCTAGACAGAAACTGTTAGACAGGAAAAGCAAGGAAAGCTGTGAGGTCTTACGTAGTACTTCCATCCAAGCCTGTTTTGGGGTGGCGTAATGAGGTTGATACAGAAAAGGACGAGAAGCAAGTTACTTACGCAGACAGGGCGATGGGATTGATGTATCTACAAGCCGATTGTCAGCATTATGTCATGATTGACAAGTCAGGAGGAACATACTGATTGAAAATGAGCGATAGCGATATGGCGAAATTGAAGACCGTGAATCCCTTTGCGCGTAGGGAGAATGGTAGGATCTCAACGGTATATCTAGCAACGCATAAGAGACATTTACAAGTCGCATGCAGGGTTGAACTCACGACACAATCAGGGGAGTGAACGCGATCTGACATTCGTATAGTGAGCAAAATACTAGGCTATATGTAAGACGAACATACATCATCTGAGATTCATATTGCTCAGTCGGGGCAGTCACATAGAATGAGAGTAGCATGACTCACAAAACCCATAATACAAGACTTCAAGGGACTGTCAGCTAGGTTACCTAAACTATATTGGACTAGACTCACAAATCATGGCTATGACAGCGTGGCCTGCTGATTTGTAACCATGTTGAGAGTACAACGAGAAGCAGATCGTCTGTGCTGTCCAGAAGACAATCATGCCTTCACATTGTCGGACAGTTTATTCCTAGTGCTGCAATGAGCATAATGGCAGGCACACGCACCAATGGTAGAGGTAATGAACAATCGCCTCCGGCCCACTTTGTCACATAGCAGACCGGCTCCGATGGCGACAAAGAAGTTGAAAATATTTAGTATGCCGTTCTGCAGCGTTAATAAAATTCCAGGGAATAAGCAACTAATGAACCCATGAGATCACGTACAATGAGCAGCTGCAGAGTTGGGTCGGTAACTAGATATGCATATCAGCATTAGTAGCTGCAAATAGAGAACTCAGAGCTTACTTCCAATAGAGTCAAACACACGCGTAAGGTCTAGATGCAATCTCATGAAATAATAGCAAGACTCAACCAAGCGGACACTTACAATAGGATCTGTCAACAAATAGCAATTTTTAGCGGTGGAGATAGAGAGCTATCAATTCAATGTCAACGACTTACACTAGGCCGTTACCAGACCATTGCGAGAAGAATGCCAGCGCAAAAATGATGCGCAACCGCTTCCGATTGCCAGGTGACTTGACCAGACTGAGCCAGCCAATGTTCGCGGAGACTTCGCGGTCAAACTTGATAGCAGCCTTGATCTCTTCAAATTCATATCGCACCAGAGGATCCTGTCTGCATTATCGCCATGATATCTAAGCGCACTCTATTTGACTTAGAATGAAATGACTACTTACTCGTTGCCCTCGGCATGGTAGTAGGCAAGAATCTTCAAGGCTTGTACTTCCCTTGAGTTACCATTTTTAAACACATAAACAGACATCAAAGTCTATACACGAACCTTCCCTTGCTGACTAACCAGCGTGGCGATTCTGGGACAAACCAGATGAGGACGACCTGGATCACAGACGGAAGACCCTGAAGAGCGGATGGTATCCGCCAGGCCCAACTGCTCTGGATGCTGAAAGTCCCGAAGGTCTCAAGAAGTGAAAGCTCGTGAACAAGACGTAGACCCGAGGTGAAGTCAAACTTACAGTCCACGCAGCACTTGACCAGAGAATGCAAGTATGAGCTCAACGCACGGGACTATAATTAAATACCGCACATGATGCTGCCCAGATACCTGTTCGTAATGAGACATGAAGCCCATGATCTCTCACAGAACAAGGATGGACATACTGACCATAATGTGTTGTACATCGACGTAGCCTGGCCGCGCTGCGACGGATAG
Organism: Albatrellus ellisii; assembly: GCA_003314395.1. Classification (NCBI taxonomy): domain Eukaryota; kingdom Fungi; phylum Basidiomycota; class Agaricomycetes; order Russulales; family Albatrellaceae; genus Albatrellus; species Albatrellus ellisii. The sequence goes on along the minus strand of QLPN01001658.1, from coordinate 31,776 downwards.
GCGATCTCGGTGACCAATAATGGTGCTGCAGATGCAGCAAAAGTAAGTCCGAACCCGATTAGAAACCTTTGAAAATATCAAACGATATTTCGCAAAGAAGGGATGTTTTCGCATACCGCGCTCCAATAAACATGTGCACCGAATGTGACGCTGTTTGCAATGCGGTTGCAACAATCATGATGGTAGCACCGAGAAGAATGGCAGCTTTGCGGCCGAATTGATCCGTGACATATGGTGAGAAAGGATATGCGCAGAGACAGCCAATGTTCTGACAAGGACTGCATTGACTACAATGGTGTAACATCGAATGTATGCGCCTACCTGAATAGCGTTTAAAAGCCCGAGCTGATGGAGGTAACGTTGGCCACTTCCCAAGGACAGATAAAAGCACGAAGATACATACCATTCCACCTGAAGGGTTGTTGAAGTCCTTCTCCCATTGTGTCAGCGATTGCAAACCGTCTAGGTACAAAGTCAAAATCTGCGCATCAGGATAGATAGTAAGGATATTATGCATACTCATCATGCTCCCTGTCCATGAAATGTCAGCTCGTCAAAATCAGACGCCCATACAACGAGACGAACAAACCATCGTATCCATTGGTCGAGGATGTGATTAGTCTATTATAGAGTGAGCAAAGGTCGGGTGCCACCACTGAATGAAAACTACGCACAGCAAAATAATCCAGCCATTCAACACAAGGATGCCTGCCAGTGCAAAAGACAACGAGTGAGAGCGCGATCCTACTTCCCAAAGCAATGGAGCATACGACGCTTGCGCCACCATGGCTTCGAGTTGTCAATGAGGACTGCATAGTTGCGTCCTCCAGCGACGACAGCCGGCCCGGCACCCATAGTCTTAGATAGCAGTGATTGAGAACAGAAAGAGCGTTGTGGAAAACCCACGAGACTGCAACTTTTTGGAATGGGGCACTCGAGGAAAAATATCGGTACGACTCCAGGACGGTGACTTCAATCAATACAGAACTCGGGGGTTGAGATATTGGAGTGCGAATGAGGGGATGGTATACAAAAAGAGAGAGTTTTCACGGTGATGCGCCTAGGGATTATCCTAGGCCTGCGGGTAAAAGAGAGTGAAAGACCTAGTGGCCTCAGGCCCCGGTTATTAGTGATGCATATGAAGCGAGACGATCCGATTCTATGTGGTCCCCGTTACTGTCAGTTGCGGTCGCCGTCAGTGTTGGAGGGTTCGGAACAGCAAATGGGTGAACACAAGGATGCAGCCCAATGATCCATATCAGCTTCGCGGATAATTCTCTGTGTCAGGTCGTGCTTGCTCCTCTCCAGTTTCCAGCAACTACATATATCAAGCGCGCAGCACGACGCAGCACCCTCAAGATGCAGCTGCCGTCGAGGTCGATCTGACGAAGCTGTTACTCACGATGAATCCCTGGCGACGTTCAATTTACCCGTCGGGAGACTTTGGTTGGGACACAGCCGACTACACTTAATGACATAACGTATAATTCGAGATTCGAGGGTGCTTGATTACTTAGGCGAGATGGATCATATGGTACTCCTAGACGACGCCCTCTAAAGCCGCCGCTGCATATGACAAGCCCGTCAGAACGCACACAGTGCAAAGTTGTTACGCGTCACGTGCCGGGCAAATGAGACCAAGGGTTTGTCACTGCGCGCAACATCGGCGAAAAGCAAAAGGGTTGGCAACTAACTTCGAATCTGATATGTTGTCGAGTTCAATGAACATGAACCACGTTCACTGACCGTTTCTGGTAACCACGCAATATTTGTGAGTATTTGGCTGGTTTCAATAACACAATTCCCATTACCCCGCCTCGCCCAGTTATGTCTCTCGTTTACCCCTAAGCCCTCGCTGTAGTACAAGTTGACTGCTGACTTCCCAACCTTCGACGACTTTTGTGACTCGTTATCCATTGCGGGGCCGATGTTTGTACCTGACAAGCCTGTCCATATTCCTAAAGGGTCTGCAATCATATCAAGCACGCTATCGCACGTAGTGCCAACATCGATCTTCGTTCGTCCTCATTTTGACTGTAATATTGTCTAGTAGGACTTTTCATTTTATCAAGCAGTCCATCTTACACAAGCCCCATATCCATTGAGGACCTCGCAGAAGTCCCTTATCAAACTTTACACACACGAGTGGAACATATGCTCATCTCAGCCTAGCCATCGGCGTACGCCTTATCCATCTTCCTGAAAGTTTGTAAGTGATCAGAGCATCACACGCATCACATTTCGTTCGTGGATACTGCTAGATATAGTCATCCATCATTTCTCCAGAGCCAAATGCAAGTGCTTAAAAGATCGAGTTCTCTTGCCTTCCCAGTTTTAGTTTTTTGCTCCACTCCCTTCGCCCTCGGAACAGTATCTATCCGCCATATAACTTTCAGCTACGCATTCGCTGTTTTACCGAGATGTCCTCGGACTGCTGTAACGTCGGAAACTTCATATCGGTCACTTGTGTATGCGGCCTGGTGACTTGACCCTATCCGCTTTCTTGTTCCGTCTCAGCACCTCAACCCTATATCGGTTTGATCGATGAAATATCATCACTGTACACGTGATAGTTTTGGTCTCTATGCACCCATCTGTTTATCGGGCTGACTTGGCTCATTCGTGATGGCCAATCGTTCTCTTTCTTCTCAGAATGGATCTCGGGATAGGGTGCTGGTTGCAAGAGTTGTGGGTTCTTAACTCTGACTGCGGTCATCTCCTGGCTCTACATGGCATTCTGGGATGAGCGGCTGAGAAGTGTCTACATTTCGAGGGATCCCACGGACAAGTGCCTGGAGTCTGCTACTTTCGTGGGGTGTAGTTGCCAGACGTTCGGATACATGACATATGGCGGAAACAAGGTACAGTGGTGTGCCATTAATATTCTAGCCGAGACGGGATGTGTTCTGGAAAGGTTTGCGGGGTCCAGTGTGTTTGGCTTAGATAAGAGAAAACGTGGTCGTGGTGGCAGCGAAATCTTCACTCATGGTCTCTACCACGCCATTTACATAGGGACCGCGGCCGCGGACTCTCCTCCCAGGGCCATCATCTTTACCCATCATGTCTCCTCCTCCTCCTCCTCCCCCGCCAATCTGCTTGCCCTTCACTCGAAAGTCGAGGAATAAGCAGCTTGCCTTGCTCGATGAGAAGGCTTCCCAACGCACTCCTCGCTCATATGACTTCCATTCCAGGTCTCAGTCCATGCGATCTGCCTCCTACTCGCCGACGACGAGCATGGTTTCTCATGCCGATGACGACTCCCGCCGACTCATCCAAAAGCCCATCATCACAGAGGATAGCGAGTCGTACACCGCTCCCCCTTACATTCCGAAACTCGACCGTACGCGTTCCAAGCTCACCAAAGGGCCCTCGTTGAAGAGGAACTGGGGGTATGGCTGGGGTATCGGACGCGTGAAAGAGAAAGAAAAAGAGCGCGAGATGATGATGGATTATCCCCGATCGTCGTCCGAGACTCCCCTCCCCGTCTACCCGCACGATCCCCTGCCTCCTCGTATTGCACCACCTGATCCGTCGCCAGCACCGACGCGTCATGTATCTCAGCGATCCAAGGTTTCCCAGCTATCCAACGAAAGCAAAGCCTCCACCGGTAGCAAGGGCTCAAAGGCTTCGAAAGATTCGAAGATGACCACCTCCACAAAAAGACCCTCTCTCAATGACAGTGATTCCTCGAGTACTCTCGTAGGGTCGGCTCTTGAAAGAAAGGAAGGGTATCAAGATTCGATCAAAGAAGAAGTTGACATGGGGGAGCGTTTGGGAGAGTTACGCAAGTTGATGGCAAAGGATAGTCTCGACTATTAGTGAGTTATCGCTAAGTGTTCCCCGGGGCTTCGCTGACGTTAAGTGTCTCAGCGTGGTTCCGTCTGAAGACGCACATCAATCTGAACACTGCGTATCGCCCGGTGACAAACGCAGAGCTTGGATTTCCGGGTCAGCCCTTTGATCTTCGTCTGTGATAGTTGCATTGACAATGGGTTCTATAGCTTCACTGGTTCTGCGGGCGAAGCCATCATCTCTAAGACTTCGGCCTATCTTGTTACCGACTCGCGCTATTGGGATCAATCTCACCGGGAGCTCGATCCAAACCATTGGATCCCAATATTCGCAGGTGCTCAAGAAGGGCCTAGGGACTGGGTTGATTGGTTGTCTGTAAGTGCATCCATAGTTTCCTATCGCGAGCGTCGTTGTCTAAACTTGTCTTCCTCAGGACCGCGTTAAAGACTCCAAAATTGGTATTGACGCTCGCATGGTATCCCACGAAAAGGCATCACAGCTGCAAAGCCTGATTCAAGCCCGGAACTCGAAGCTGGCTTTCCCCCCGCAGAACTTGGTGGATTTGATTTGGAGGGAGCGTTCTGCACGCTCCAAGAAGCCCGTCTGTGTTCACACTATTGAATATAGCGGTACGTGTATCCCTGAACGTGTTGTATGTGTTCGTCTCATCTTCCCTATATCCAGGAAGGGATGCTGGCAAGAAGTTGGCAGAAGTGCGGGAGTGGATCAAGCAACAGCCTCCGTCTATGCCCTCTTACGTGAAAGCGGCACCCTCGCCTGCTCAGATGCAAGTTGGCACATTATTGACTTCTTTGACAGCTATTGGTGAGTATTCTAGCAATTTCGGGAATCATGAAACTGAATGGCATACCCTTTTCAGCGTACGTGCTGAATCTTCGTGGAGATGACATTCCCTACAATCCGGTGTTTCACTCATATCTCTATATCGGGCTTGACAAGGCGACACTGTTTATCGAGAAGGCGAAAATTGAGGGCCCAGTCCAGGACTATCTTGACAACTTGAACATCGAGGTTCGAGAATACAATGACATATGGTCGTTCTTACGGCTTCGACAGTGGGGTGAGGGAAAGGTATGTGTCAAAAGCTATCAGAAGAAGTTGTGGAGAATTCGACGCTACCATTCGTTCAGATATTAATTTCGCCCCAGACGTCTTACGCCATTTCCCTCATGCTCACTCATTTTCGATATACAATTGCGCCGTCCGTTGTAGACGAGATGATAGGAGTCAAGAATGAAACTGAGATACAAGGCTTGCAGCGCGCGTTTATTAGGGATGGGGCTTCCTTTGTCAAGTTCCTGGCCTGGTTGGAGCACAAGATGTCGCAAGGGTACCAAATCTCAGAGTGGGAGGCAGCGTTCCGCCTTGAAGAGTTTCGTCGTAAGACCAAGAATTACATGGGGCCTGCCTATGAAAGTATTTCGGCCACTGGACCGAATGCTGGTATGTTGCTTTGTTTCCCCCAGCGAACACTCCGTTTAGCTCGTCTTCGCAGCTCTGCCGCACTATTCGCCGCTCAAGTCTAATTGCGTGATAATCGACAAAGACAGTCCTTTCTTAATGTGAGCTGTTCGTTCTTTCATCTCGTGTGCCCATCCAACCATGGTGTTGAATAGGGATTCTGGTGGGCAATACCGCGACGGGACCTGTGACACCACCCGAACTATGCATTATGGTCGCCCGAGCCCCGAAATGTGTGAAGCCTACACGCGTGTGCTGCAAGGCCACGTACGTCACCCTCTGTTACTGTACTTGCAGAACTGACTTCCACGTATTTAGATCGCCATTGATAGCGCCATATTCCCGAAAGGGACCACTGGTCGTCAGCTGGATGTCCTTGCTCGAAAAGCACTTTGGCAGGACGGCATGAACTATGCGGTACGAGACTTCTATCCGATCTTTCCGCCATTCAATAGGATTAATGTCGTGGGTGCAGCATGGTACGGGGCATGGCTTGGGGTCATTCTTAAGTGTACATGAGGGATTGCACTCCTTCGGAAGCGACACTGCCTTGGTTGCAGGTCATGTCATCACAAACGAACCGGGGTTCTGTAAGCCTGCCTCATTCCTTGTCTCCTATTTCCTTACTCAATTTGAGAACCACAGACCAGACAGGCAGGTGGGGGGTGCGCATTGAATCGGCGCTCGTTGTGAGAAAGGTTCAGGTAAATTCCACGCCTTGTGACCATCTATAAGCTCCCGTCAACTAATTCGTCGAATCAACAGACGAAACGCCATTACAACGGCGATGTCTGGTTAGGGTTTGATCGTCTAACATGTGTTCCCATCCAGACAAAGATGGTGCAGGAGAACATGCTGACAAAGGAAGAGAAGCATTGGCTGAAGGTATATCTGTTTCAACTCATCGGCTGCACGGCTTTCATCTCACACTTCGGAACAAGGAACATAACCGCAAGTGCCTTACGCAGTTAGAGCCCCTCCTCCGCGAAGACAGGCGTGCGCTCCGTTGGCTGAAACGCGAAGTTGAGCGCCCCTTCGGTCTTCCGCCCACAGGTCCCGGGGGAATTACCGTCGACTGGGACTAAGACTATTTGCATATAGAATGGTACGAACTCCTTGTCCCTCACTCATCCGCTTTCCTCCCATAAGTGATACCTCATGATGGTCCACGAATACTCTAAGACCCCCTGGATGACCCTATTATGCTTATGCGCCATCTGTATGCTTGATACCCCCCTTGAGTGGGAACCATGTATTTGAAGTTCTTTTATACATTTCCGTGCTTGCACGATTCATCATCGATCTTTTGTGTTTTTTTTTTTGTCTATCTCAGTTTCCCTTCGAGGATATACTTTCTCTCCTCCGACCTGTTTATACCTTCATCCTCCCTTGCATTATTGGATAATGGGAGCGATGATATGATATATACGAACTACAACACCAGTGAGGTGTAGATACATCATCTGCGATTTGTCTTGCCCATTTTCCGCTTTCCGGCAAATAGATGCTTTGGCTAGCGATGCGAACAAGCATGGCGTCAGAGATGAGGTTGGTAAAACGCGCGACCCACGGTGCCAGAAATACGCACCATTTTGACCTTGATCGCACGGTCACTCTCACCAGCCCGTGCATGCATGTTGCGCTCCCGTTGTCCGAGATTCCGCAGCCTAATGGCCTTTGATGCTTGCTGCAGGGGTGCAGTTTCAGAAACAAACGAGCGCGTAGGAGCAAGAAACAGAGCCTCACCACTTCATCACGCATCCCCGCGAGCTGACGATTTGACCGGGGCACCCGCCCACTCTTCGCGATCGCGGTGCCCGAGTTGTCCTTGGCGCGTTTTCTGGGGGTACTTTCGTCCTCGCCGTCGACGTCCATCCAATCTCCTTCCTCCGCGTCGTACTCCTCGTCCACATCCATCCCCTCGCCGTCCTCGACTCGCTTCCGCTTTCGCTGCGCACCGCGCACCTTCGCCACTATGATCGCACGCTCTTCCACCCGACTTGGGTCCAGGCCCGCCTTTGTCAGGTCTGTGGTGAGGTCGGTGAGGGTGCGCAGCCCAGCGGTGCGTGGCAATCGAGACTTGTTCTTGACATTCTTCTTCGCTTGTGACATCATCTTGTGCTGAAGTGCTACCTTCGCTTCCGCCGCCTCACGCTCGTCATCAGAGTCGATCTGCAGTCATCGCCGCACGATGAACTAAACAGGAAAGACGAGCACATAGACGAGCACATACCATGTCTTCCTCACTGTCGTAGAACCCTTCGGCCTGCAGCTTCTCTTCTTCCCGCTCGAGTGCTTCTAGCTTCTCGGCGATATCGGGGTCGATGAAGTCCGCGACGTTCTTGCCGTCCATGATCTCAGGAATGATGTCTTCCTTCCACTCTGGGTTACTGAGGAAGTAGTTCTCTGAACGAGGGTGTATCAGAACAGGACAGAGAGATAATGCATGCACCAAAACACTCACTTTTGATGTTGATGTTGTACACCCCTGCCCCGCCTTCTTCCTGTTCGATGTCCTTCTCCAGCTTCCGCCTGCTGGGGCCGTTCTTGTCGAACTTCTTGCGATCCTTAGCCGCATCCGGGATGAAAGGCTCGCGCACCACATTATCTCGAGCTTTGGGTTGTGCGACATGTATTCGATTGATAATGCTATTGATCTTGCTGCCCTTCAGCTTTGCGTCGACGCGGTGCGCGAGGAGCGCGTCGCAGGCTTTGTTTTTGAGGTCCATGACACCCTCCTCGGAGTAGCACGACACCTGCACACACTGCACATCCTCCTGATCAACGATTTCCTGCACCAGGATGCGATTTTCAGGAGATAAATCGTCAAGGCGCGTGACGTCGATTTTATTGATGACAAGCATCGTCGGCTTGTTGGCGAACAGTGGCTTGATGGAGTGGAAGAGCTTGCACTACATTGTTACCCAAACGTCCGTTCAACATGTCTGTACACTCGTGAGCGGGGG
>QLPN01001658.1:0-23514 GCA_003314395.1 Albatrellus ellisii | reverse complement strand
GGGGGGGGGGGGCTCACCTGTGCTTCTACCGTATAGCCGCACTGCTCACTCAGGTCCATGAAGTATAGTACACAACTCTTGAGATGCGCAAGCGCAGTGATGCTCTGCATCTCGATCGTGTTCATTTCCTCGAGTGGGTGATCAAGGATTCCTGGTGTGTCGATGACCTGCCACCGCAGGTACTTGTAGTCTAAGTGACCGATGAAGAGCGATTTGGTGGTGAATGCATATGGTTGCACGTCGACGTCCGCACGGGTTACTTTGTTGATAAAGGACGACTTTCCGACGTTCGGGTAACCGCAAATGAGCAGTGTGCGCGTGTTGGGGTCGATAGCGGGGAGACGAGATATGTGCTGTCGTACTTGCTCGAGGTAGGCGAGTGGGTCCTTTTGACGTCTCATAATCGTTGCCATGCTACAATTGGGATGCTCATGATGTGAGGAACACCGTGATTTGGCAAACAGGGACGTACCGACCAAGTGCTGCTCTTTTCAACTGTTTACATCTGTAAAGACTGTCTCCGAACTTGAGGAGACGGACGTAATCTTTCGCGACATGATCAATGAGATGCCGCGCGGTACGCAACTGACCGAGAGCAAGTTTGTAGTGGTTCTTGTCGTACAACACATTCATTAGAGACGACAGAAATGGATGGAGGTCCTGCAAGCCGGAAAAGTAATAAGAGATATTGGGTAATATGACATTGACCGTCCCCAATGTGAAAGTATTTACGCACATCTAGCATAGGAAACTCAGTGAGTATGCCGCCCAATTTCTCATCAAACGAGTCCTGCGTGAACTTGACCTTGCGCATGTAGAAGTTGCGGATGCGGCTAATCTTGAAGTTCTTGTGAATGACCTAGTAGAAGCATGGGGATCCGCTTTCTTTCAGCATGTACCGCCAGCATGCGTGTATTCAAATCAAGAACGCACGGTGGGGGTTTTCCGTTGTGTCTTGGACAGTACGACGTCCAAGAAATCTGCCGCGGTCGGCACAGGCGAAATCGCCTTCAATCCACTCGTCGACATCCTGCGTTAGATGATATAAGTCTACAAGATACCAAGGAAAGTTTTGGGAGATGGACTGCGAGGGAAACGCCCGCGCTCAATGCCAAGGTCAGCTTTGAAAAAGTTATATTTTCTCACGCTTATGGGTTCCGCGTGTTTCGACATATTAAGGCTATGATAGACCTTAGACTCGAGCCCGTCCGAGCATACATGCAAACCCAGTAGAGTCAGCGACCGTTGATCTATCGGTCGACGTAGTAGAGACTATAAACTTGGTGATCTGTTCGAATGAAGAAGACATAGATGATACACGTTTTTACGCGAAAAATGATGGAGATCGTAATCTGGTATATATGAGATGCATCGACCAAACACCACACTGTGCTAAAAGACCTGATACTCACGACAGTAGCACGATAATGACAAGGATATGTTACAGATATAAGATGAATCTGACCGCTAGATGTCGCGAGACAGACACGGCTCCCTTCATGCGAGACCTGACTGGCCTAAGTATGACCGGATGATAGCTTCATTAACTATACCCATAATCAGTCATCAGGTATTGGAACAACGAGGTCAGCTCACCATCAACGATAATTTTCTGCGTGGCACGAATATCCTATAAGATATTGTCAGTTCTTGAGCGTTACGTACTGAGAAAGAAAGACAAACAAGCATGGACGTAAAATGCTGGTGAAAAGGACCCAGTTAACAGCGAACGACGGACAGATGAATGTGTCATACCGAGAATAAGGTCTGTTTTGGTTGACCTTTCCGTTTATGGACTTGGGTGAAGTGTGCGCGAAAGTAATCCGCGACGTCCTCATATTTATTTGGTCGGTCGCCATAAGACGTGATGCTGGGGAACGTATTACGTTCAAGTTCGTAACGATGAAAGGGGACGTACTATCTTTTGACAAAGACTCCGGCTTGAAGCTTCTTTTTCAACAAGTCTGTCTGCAAGACACTCAAATGTTGCGCTTAGTATTTTTTAAAAAGGATTCACTAACCTTGTTCAACATTAGGACCAAACTCGAGTTTTTCAACAGTTTGTTGCAACAGACAGCAGTAAAAAGCTGGAGTGAATCATCAATGCGATTTGTGCGAGGATCTTCTTCGAGGTACTAATGAGAAGACGTATGATCAGACCTGCTGTGAGCCACGACACAATCAAGCAACGCATGAGTATATAATTTACCTGATCGAATGCACTGATCGGGGCAAGGAAGAGGACGGCGGTCGCTAGAAGAAGGATCAGTGAGCAATACGCATTGAGATCGAGGGCCAGGAATAGAAACAAAATGTGAAGGGCTGGTGTGGCTGATAACAGCTGATCGCAACGGCACAGGAGCTTCGTAGTCATAATGAAACCAAAGAGTTACCATCATCAAAATAAGGCACCCACGCGTGCCGCTACAGAAACCCATGGCAAAGGGGAACCGATTGATAGCATTACAACAGGTTCAGGGCACGGGAGCAATGAACAAGACGTACCTGTCCTCTCTGAAACATTGACGATACGCAAGGTTGAGCACCAAATAAACAGGAGAAGACTCAGGAACCACATACTGCACCGCCAACATCATACAAAAGCCAATTATAATGTCCACCACCGTAATTGATAGAGAATGAGTGCTCTGTGACACCCAACGTCTGGAGTCGTACGTGCAGAATATCGTCTGATGATAGTAGAATCAGAACGAGATTAGTAGACCGTATGGATTATCTTCACCTGTTGTGGGCAAATAATCTGGCTCTGCTATGCGTTCGATATCTTCTACAAAGCTGTGACATAAGTCAGGTCAAGTCGGTCCACAGAAGCGTGAAAGCGACCCACAAGGATGCAGATTCGTCCAAGCGTAGTTTACGTAGCCTGAGAAGAGCTTTGATAGCAGGGTGCCGCCAGAGGGTCTTGACATCTTCTAACGTCTCTGCTAGTTGTCTGGCTGCCATAGGGGCCATGACACCTGCCTTGGCAGGCGTAGGGCTTCGCATGTTTGACAGCGGCCATGAGCGGGTTGGTGTCACCAGAGCCTGCCAACCTGCACGAACATAGACGCCCGAACGACTCCCTACCACGTTGACCCCACCACTAAGCTCGGAGGCGAGAGAGTCCTCGATGGCAATCAAAGGAAGAAGCTTGTTTCGAAGCCGGGCAATTTCATCTGGCCAATTCGGCCCAAGTTTGACTAGTGAGGTGAAGGACTGGTCAGACTGTGTGGTGAACTCATACTCGAGTTCTTCAAGCATTGTGCGGACTGCTTTGATGACGTTAAAATAGACGATAGGGCGCCATGAGGGACGTTCACGCTCTAAAGTCTGAGATGCATAATAGAGCTGAAACTGTTTCTGCAGAGTGGATTTTCCAGACTCGGCTTGGCCGAGCAACATAACTGTAGTAGCATACAAGGACGGTGTAAGAGACAGTGGACGCGTCGAGATATGGAACAGCACCTTTGACATCCTTCCTCTGGCTCTGTCTTCTCTTAACAAGATCGCGTTCTTGCTACTTGGCGAGTTGAGAGATGTGGAATCTTTGGCGGTTAGCAGGGAAGAAGCACACCTTGATCTGGTCATCAATAGTCTTGCTAACGCGACGGGCATCAGCCTCAGCGGCACGGGCCCAGGCGACGGAGGGGGCCTGGGAGCGACCTTTGGAGAGATGGAGAGGGAGGTTCATGAGGATGAGGATGAAGTGGAAAGGAAAGAGAGGAATGGCATCTAAAGCTTTCCTCTTCCAAATCTCACGAAACTTTGATGTCGCGGACCATTTGCCTGCTGTTTGGTGTTACTCGCTCTTCCCTTCCCCTTTCAACACGGACCCTGTGAACCGCCCCTCACTTCATATCACTCAACAACCTACTTGTCATTTCAGGGGCCGGGGTCCTCGTTGCGGCGAGTATGGTATTCGATAACCCTCCGCAGTGCTCGTCCATCCCATACTGCATGTCTTGAGTTATCTGTTAATACTACATCTCTTCGGGGCTATCGACTAATCAATGACAGGCACTGTGACGATGATCTGAACCAGTCTACTTGTGTCTATCTGAGCGCCTTGGGAAAGCTGTATTTCCTAAAAGAACACTGTCGACAGCGTTTCACCTCCTTTTATCATCCGCCACATGCGTGTAACATCCAGCCGTAAACGGTAATACCCTAGTACGTGCATCCCAGCCCTCAGCCATTTCATGACACTGACAATGGACACCGATGACTATCCTCTGACAAGGCCACCTCCATCCAACATGGCGAATCAACCACACGCGCAACTCAATGCCCACCGCCCCATCACCGTCCTCTTCCCGACCACTTATCACGCTACATAATGAGTCCTGACATGACCGAGTGACCTGGGTCCTCTCCGCTCTTATGCGGATCAAAGATGACCGCCGCAGTACGCGAGCCCCTCGGCGATATCGAAACCCTGGTACTCTGGTTTCGGCACACCGAGCCGTACCTCATGGTGCACAGCATCGTCTGTCCTATTGGAGTAGACAAGACCAAACATGTGGTTGCCGCAGGACCACGCTTTATAGCTATGCTAGTTACTAGTACTAGTAGTACATACAGTAAGTGCTCTCGACCCCACCGCACCCGACTGTGGTGTGATGGTCCTGTGTATTCTCTCGTGGAGAATTATGTCATCCTCAGATTAGGATTGCTGTGCCTGGGGCGCTCTTGTCCCAGGCGCAAATCCTAGTACCATATTCTTTGCTGCTTCTAATCAAGGGTATTCCTTTTAGGGGTTCGGCTATGCGCTGGCTGGATCAAGAGCCATTCTTGACAAGCGCACGAGGATGCATCGGCGGCGGATGCGATCATCTCTCCGCCGTGCTTTACATCGTCACATCAAATGCACACCCAGACATCGATACATATCTGTACTTAACCCCTTTGGGCTTACCGTACACGCTGGGCAACAGACGCCAGCGACCATGTACCAGTGATGGAGCGCCAACAATCTGTTCCAGGGATCTTCTCACACCGTAACCCAGTAACCACGAGAGTGCCGATTACACGAAACAGTCGCAGCACTCCCACCAGTCCGGGTCATGTTGTTCCATCTGTTTAGAACACTGGGAATGTAATGTAAACTTGAAGTAAAATACAGGTATACACGCATGGAAAGACCGCCTCGTCAATACTCAGATGTCAAAGCGGAAGTCTATTTCGTCAGATTCCAGTGCCTCATCGAAGACGAGCACAACGTCGTCTGTCCCTGTATCAATTTTCGCTTTTGCCTGGCTGGGTTGCACTGCCGCCGTGGACATAGACTGGGTCGTGCGCGACGTCACGCTCATCAAGGGCCTGCGGACAGTGGTCGATGTCGCAGGGCGCGGTGGAGCCGCAGCCGTCTGCGAGCGAACCGATGCTGAAGTAGCTGGGCGCTTGATTGCTGTATTAATATTACGCGTGTGCATGGCAGGGGCAGGAAGCAGCATTCTTGGGGTCGACAAAACGCCCTTGGCGCTTCGTGATGATGTTGATCTTGAAGCGGCTGCAGCCACTTTTGTTGTCATCATGGCTGCTTTTGTTGCTGTCATGGGGGAGCTAACAGCTCGCGTGCCCATACGCACAGACGCAGGGGCCGGAGCAGTTGTTCCGCTTGCTTGGGACCGCGTGGAGACAAGCCTTGATGTTATCATCGAAGTCGTACTGGCAACTACATGTGCTTCTGTCCTTCCTGAGTACATCCCTGACTGGCAAAAAGTTGATCCATTTTTAGTGATAGACTTCGAAGATAGCAAGCGGTCCAGTGCCGCGTGCGGTGGTCGTGCGAACGGACTGTCATCCTCTGTGTCAGGGCCCTCCGTTATTTGGCACGACCTACATGAATTCGGGAATACGCTTACTTAAATCAGGCAGACTCAGTAGGTCCCACCGTGAAGACGACTTGTTGAAGCCTGTAGCTTCGAGTAGCCCCTCATTGATGTGCATGTGCACCCTCTCGGCCGCATAATAAAGATCAGTCCTGTCATCATAGTCATACGAATGCATCTGTTTGAATAGCTGTGCACCCGCAACCTTGTAGTTGGGCACCTCGAACGGTGGCTCATACAGCTGTTCTGCGTGTGCAGTCGGGCTTCAGCGCGTCAGCCATGCTCTGGTATGTATCACGTACCGATTGCCGTCGGAGGCATGTACTCGATCTCCGCGTCGTCCACTTCTTCCTTCGACTCTTCGACCGCCGGCACCACGATGTCAATATCACTCACGTCCCAATAGTGACCATTCGTGACAGGGGTTTCAAACTTGGGTCCCGAGCTACCGCGCGCGCGAACGCTCTTTCGTGTAGAGCTAGGGCGGAGGAGCGTGCCTGGAGTAATAGTCAGGTCCGGAACTGCGAGGTGCGCGTCAAGTGCCGGGAGCTTCTCGAGCTTTCCGGAAGGTACCGGCGTGAGTGCACTCGCTTGGTTTCGTTGGCGATTGGGGAAGGGCGTCTTGTCGAGGAGCGGACGCGAAGTGGTAGTGATGATGGCTTTGGCACACTGAGCACCCCCGAAAGGTTCCTTTGGCTCTATCACGGCGAATCATCGTCGAAGACGCCATTGCACAGATATGCTACGATCACTCACTGAGAGGCTCGTTACGAAGAGGTGTTTGTAGAGCCGCCTTGTAGCCTTTCGCATTCGCTGTCCGAGAACCTTGGTAAACAGCATTCTCTTGCAATACGCTGCGTCCTCTGAGCAGCGCTCGTCCTGGGGTTTTCATCCCCGCAGTGTACTGGTTACCTTCGTTGTGCAGAGAGATGTGCCGTGAGCTCAGCATAGTTGTCGTCTAGATGGTAGCAACTAGCTTTCAGCGCTTGAGAACTGAACTGGACGCGATCACGTGCTTCGTGCGCAATAAAGGTCACATGATCGCGTTTCTTCTTTCTGTATACAGCTTGAATGTAGTCGACTTTTAGGTGGACACTAGCACAGTCAAAGACTACAAGATAACAGAAATGAGAGATCGATTGGAAGTAATAGAAAAATTAGATTGCAGTCAAATGGAAGAAAAGAAAAGTTAGCATGCAATTAAATGGAAGAACGGTCATTCTGAGGCAACAACATGGGCGCCACACCTACTATACTATACTAATACTCTAAGATAAGACAAGTTCATTTCTCTGCTTAAGATACGCTGAGGTCTATATTATAGAGCACTCATCTCCTGGACTTCATGTCTGCAAAAGCGCGTTCAGTGTCCAGGCCCTCCCAACTTGGGACCGCCCTGAACCCACTCGTGCCAGACCGCGCCCAGCGCAGTACATCCAACGCACTTGGATTTCCCACTAATTTAAGCGTGAGATACCTCAGCGATGCAACGGCCGAGAACCATTGTCTCGCAATGTCGTCCAATGGCAATGTACTTTGGCCTTGATCATGGTTGCTTCCGGGAGTGTAGATCAGCAAGACAACGTGAGTCAATCCCTGCAACTCTCCGAGACTATCAATAGATGGAGAGGTAATCTATTTCCGTGCGTTGCGATGAGAAAGAAATATAAGGGGATCCGCGGTAATGACTTACATCTGTCAAGACGCGGGCAGCTCCAGTGGCGGACTTGATGCATGTCTGCCAGCCGAAATGCAGCAACAGCTCCAAGGCGCTGAGACGGGGTGTTGCATGCGCCAAAGACGATAGGGAAACTCCCAGATCAACACCAGTCCAGTTCGGCTGACACCGTTCAATTTCGTCTCGGTGATAGAATGACTTGCTCTGCAACCCCAATGACAGCGTCGTGATATTGCATCTAGAAAGTGCATCACAAAGTCCCTGAAACCACGTTTCGTCCGATATATTCTCTATGATGACGAGACGCTCCGCGGGGAAGTGTTGAGCAAAATACTTGAAAGACGAAGAAAAACATCGCAAGTGCTTGAGTTCCCTGCACGTCGATCCTGCATCCTCTATAGATGGTAGAGAAAGGATGGGTGTTCCGCGCTCCATATCCAGATATTGGAGGTTGAAATAGGCTTGGGCTATATGTGCCACAGTGAGGATCTGGCTGGTCAACAACTTTTCAAGACGAGGAAACAGGAGGGACTCGGAGACCCGAGACAGAAGTCCAAGATGAGTGCACTCGAACTTGAGGGACGTGAGGGTATGAGCCGAGTTGGCGAGGATCCGTCGGACGTCGGTGATCGTAGGCGGAGTCTTCCAACAACCCAACGTAATGTCGAGTTTGCGAAGACCGACCACGGATCGTAACTTTGGCAGGAAGAAAGGTTTGCTGAAATGGACCTGCATGATCGACAGGGAGGGATGAACAGAGACTGCATCCCATATGACAGAAAGATCGTCCGTGAAAGTAAACTCCGTGGCAATGAGCGTGATGTCATCCAAGTGAACAGCCTTCCACAAAACCTCCAAGAAAAGGTTCGTGTGATCTGCATTCCGAGGCCATGTCGACAAATTCAAGTCAAGCGACCTAATGTGACTCGCTAGATTATACTTGAGGGCGAAATTGGAGAACTGGAAGACCTGCGACTTGGTGTCGTCCGAGTAGTGCATCGGCCGAAAGCCAGCTGAGAGGTGCACGTGTTTCACAAGCAGTGGCCGTATGAACGCGCAAGCGTAGTGACATGTACTCGCCAGAGCAAGCAAAGATCTTCGGTCCAGCAAAGATAAGACGAGGCTGAAGCAGTCATCGTTGACATGCAAGAAAGCTCGAATCTGGGACTGGCAGGACGAAGAGGTGCGTCAGTGCCAAAGCCAATAACTGCTACTCCGAGTCGCCTAGAGTCGGTAGGAGCATTCATATATGACCACGACTTACCATGCCGGGCCGCAGCTGCTATGACTCAGACTCGAGTGGCTCGCAGCAGAAGCTCAAGAGCTTCACCCGAGAAACGTAGGGATATGAACACTTGTCGAAAACCGAGCACTTTTAACCAAGCAGGAAAATGAAGAGTTAATATCATTTACGGTATCAAGCTTGATAAAGAGAATAGACCCATCCAATCTCGGCCTAGTCTCCATTGCTGGCCTTGCATGGAGGACGGTCGTTTTGTGCTTAATCGGAGTGCGCGGAGCTTGCTAAGGCCACTAGTATCACGCAGAATAGGGAGCTTGACTCGAAGTAGCCGAAGTGACACCGCTCTCCAGCCGCGGCGCCCCGAAAAACCTGTCTGGACGAAAAACAGGCCGACAGACACAAGTGCAGCACCGCTGTAGACAGCGACATTGTTATGCATACGCGTCGAAAAAGTAGCCAGACCTCGGCATAGACAAGTCAAACTTTTGATTATCGCACGAATGGAACGTGCCGTTGATGACTCCAGCAGTCTCCTAGTAAGGTTTAAGCATACGCTTACATTTGCCCCGAGTTAATTCGGCGACACTCACCACCCTGGATCGCGTGGTTGCTCAGGGCTTCGTGACTCCACAGTCTCGGACCCCACCTTTTGCCTCAAACTGCATTGAAGATGAGCCCCACACAGTACAACCACTTCGCTGAATTGAGGAGGTGTGCAAGGACTATGGCAAGTCTATCATGGAAGGTCCTGGAAGAAGGTTGGACTATACCTATACTAGTACTGTAGGGTTTTTTCATCCTTATCTTCCTTGCTCATCTCACCAGTTTCTCGTTCGTGCTATCATACAACGATTGCCTCATATCTGTTGATTTATTACATCCAAGTATGCACCAAAAACACGCAAGGTTATCAGTGAAGAATACAAGCACAGGCATGTTTTCGATAACCTTCGTTCGCTCAACTTTGTAACGACGGTTTCAACGTTGGAGATGCGGATCAGGACGAGAGATACTACCTACTAGTGAGAGACACTTGCATGAGAGTTCAGAAGGTGTGCCGGTTGATGTCCGTTCATCACATGGTGGGTGGTGGTAGAGAGAACATGAGGCCAGCACAACAAGATGCAGATATGGTGATCCCCTTATGGATCGAGCGAGATGAGTCCGGAGTTAAGAGCATAGCGGTAACAAGGGTGCAGCGCATGTGGTGAGGCAGCAGGGAACGACAACTAGTGGTCCAGACCTGATAGATCCGTGCACGATGGCCATATAAAATAACAATACGTCGGGAATGACGTTCGTGGACTGCCCTGACCAGAGGTGAATTTGGACGTCGAGAGTGCTTAGATCAAGCGCGAGCGTCCAGCGACAGATCACAAATGCCGAGGGCGGCGACGGCGCACTGCGTGCGACACTGCAGGCTACAGTTGCCCGATGCGAAGCTGCAGGGTTGCACGCGAGAGATCGGGGATCGACAGATCGCAAAGCGACGGTTCCTCACCGGCTTTCGAGCGTGATTACAACTTGAACGTGCTGTGACTTCATCCCTTCCCTGTCTTTGGAATTGACGTGTTGGTTGTAGCTCGTGGCGAGGATGCTGATATCCGTACAACTTTGTGCGCAGGGTCCTGTAACATGCTCTGAACGGTCAAGGGTGTAGATACATCAAAAGCGACACTCGGGGCGTGCAGAACCATACTGGTCGTAAACAAGTGCAATGTGCACATAATTGCAGGAGTTGTACAACACAAGCTAGGAGTATCCACTCGCCAGGTGCAACGTTTTGACGCCGTCACTACGCGCTGGAGCAAATGTCAAGCCCCGTATTGAAGATGAGACAATGTGTAGTGTGTATGCGTCGCAAGTCGTGGTAAGAGTGGTTGCGCAAGGTGGTAGCGACGTAGCAGGTTAGCTGACTCAGCGCAACATGAGAAAGCGTGGGACGCACCAATGAATGCCACACTACTCCATGCCGCAATGAGAATGATCACGCGAAGTGCTCCGTACGCTGTAGATCAGCAGGCCTACGCAGAGAAAGGTGCCATGTTGAACAAGATTCACCCCTGTGTCACCCCCGACCATTCGACGATGCGGCTCCAGCGTTGCCAAACGACACGGGATGGATCATGACGACGCTAATACCAAGGGCGAGCGTCAGCCATACCAGTGCAAATCCGCTACTGATAGGTTGTGCGTGAGATCAAGCTGGGAAACCTACTATAGTGGGCCTGGACCCGCCGTTTTTTCAAGCTGTTTCGCTGCTCTGTGACAGCACGCAAGCTCCATGGTTGCGATGTCATGTCTGTTGATTCTGCCGGGCATGCGCATGCCGGACAAGCTCCCCGCATCTGAGACGTGTGCGGACGGTGCGCAAACTGGGGGAGACTTCTTTACCGCCACAGCGTTCCCGTGCTCTTGACTCGGAGATGCTCCAGGATTGCATCAACATTTGTTTTGCAACACGTACCTTCTAGATCGTACAGTGGAACACCTCAATCTGCAAATCTCCTACAGCGTTTTATTTATTTATTTTCCCTTTCATTCTCTCAATGTTTCAATCTATTATTTTAATGCCCACACTCACACACACAATCTCGTGGCATGGCCATGACTCCACCTCCATGCCCTCTCCATTGGCTTCCGCTGCAGCATCCTGCATGACCATCTTCAAGTTCTCGTGCCTGTGCCTCTCGCCCTCCGTCTCTGCCTTTGCCTCCACCTCAATCTTCTGTGCGCCTGTGCCGGTCTCGCACCACGCCTTATGTACCTTACGCGCCTTTATCGACGATCACTGGCGGGATGCCACATGTGCAGCTAGACTACGTACAAGTAACGCGCGGCCAGAATGGGAAGGCGCCCATGACACCGCGCTACTAGTAGTGCCCTGCCGTACAGAAACACTGGTAGTCAGAACAATATATCCCCCTGTCACGATGTCCGATACGCATCATCTCATGTCGCGCTCCCACCGTGACATTGGTTAGGGTTACGTGCTTAGTCTTCGTTCCAGGTTTGTTTCGCCACACAGCGCTCTTGTTCTTGTATACCAACGCACGCAGTCTCCGCAGATGTTCCAGCACCGGGGTTCGTCGTATTTCAGTGTTCTCTCTTTTATGTGCCAGCAGTTCTCAAGGTGCAAAGTTGATAAGGCTGTACAAAAGTTGTGGGAGCTGTGTCGCTGCCGCTGCCTCCTCCCTTACTCGCTCTTGGTCTCCGTCGAGGGGAGTCCCGCACGATGGTACATCATATTAATGAGTCTCCCTTGCTGACCTCACACAGGACCGCGACAGTCGTTCTGTGCATAATCTCTATCGGGCTCGTATGGAAATAATAATGAGTGGATCATCGTGGGGGGTGCTAGTAAGCGATCAATATATGACGAACAGCCAAAAACAACTTAAAAATGTGAGGGAGTGGTGATGCACAGAGTGACAAAAAATGAGGCGCGAAATATAATACACTTCACAAGAGCGTGCCCAGGTATCGGTAGCGTCCAATGCATTGTGGCCAATCCTAGCGTTTATACGGGTGGGACGCCACAGCTCGCCGGCGCTGGTGGTATTGCTCTGGACCTTTTGTTTGTGGCACTGCACGGTTGCAGCCGCCCTTCTTTCTGCGGTTTATAGCGGGGGACTCGACGGCTTCCGCTGCCCGCCGTCTACGCTTTGCCATTGGCTGTGATGTGCCCTCCGCAGGCGTCCATTTTTTGCTGCACAAACTCTTTTCCCGACCATCCTCGGGTCCGTCGGCTAGTGGATTTGCAGCGACGTAGTTCCCTTCGGCCTCGCGAGTCAAGATTTGGTGGCGGTGAAGCTGTCCACTGTTGGGGAATGCACCTGGGATGTTGGGTGTGTATGCATCCCATTGTTCAGTGCTCAGGTACAACCCGTCCATGAAAAGCTGCGCTCCACCAACAGGGCAGTCAGCTTCAGTTGACTTGTCTAGGTCGATATATATTTCGGACTCTGCCGCTGACGGGATCGACGAGGCGTCAAAGATGGGGCTCGATGGGGATGCCTTAACCACAGCCTGCATATTTGTTGGACTATTGGGGGGGTCCACTAGCCACTGATGCAAAAGTGCATCTGTAAGGGACATCCGGTGTGCTGGGTTGTCGATAAGGAGGAGCTCAATGAATCCCCGGCCTGGAGAAAGCACATCAACTGAGTATACTCCTCAAGGACAACAAGTATGGGCAACACTAACCATCTTCAGTGGTGTCAATACCATTGAGCACACTCCAATCGATCTTGTGATCCTTGACGAACACACTTGCACAAAGACCAGTCATCCTGCAAGTTATCTAGGTTAGACGAGGCTTGGATGCTCCGTGCTGATGACGAACATAGAAATTACTGTGATGCCCATACTCCAGCTATCTACGAGGTTATCATACTTAGGACTGCTGGTTTCGTAACCGTTGGTCCGGGGAGTGAGTTCCGGTGCCATGAATGGCGGCGTTCCGCACACGGTCTGATAAGGCGATTAGAGGTCTGCCAAGCCAGATAAATGCCAAAGTATTTACACGCAACAATGTCAAGCCGCCCACGGCTTTGGCCAGTCCAAAGTCCGCCACCTTGACAATAGGGAGGGCGTCGTCTGTGAGGAGAATATTCTAGGGAATGCAAGTCACGTATGATGCTTCGAATAACGACAGTAACACCCACCTCTGGCTTTAAATCGCGATGTGTGATGCCTCTCGCGTGGATATACTGTGCGTATGTCAGAATCTATGCTTAGGCACATGATCAAGGATGAGGTCGGCTCACGGCAAGAGCGTCGCAGACTTGGCGGGTGATATGTTTTGACTTTTCTTCCGCTTAAGATTGCCCCCGACATTAGTAGTCGCAGTGCGACAGATTAGATCAGATCAACATACACAGCCTGTTATTCTTCAGAATGTAATCTAATAGGTCTCCCCCTTTGGCTAACTCCAGCACGAGAGCTGTCAGTAAGGTTTAGCGTCAGTGACATTCGGTGGCAGAGTGGAAACACTCACAAATTTCCGCGTTTTCGTTGTCTACAAACGTGTCATGTAGACAACAAATATTTTTGTGCTTGAGTTCTTTAAGGATGCCGTACTCATGGCAGAGGGCCTTGAATTCCGCCTTTGTTTCCTCTCGGTGTTGTAATTTAGAGACTTTGATGATTTTGACGGCGAACCATTGACCAGTTTCGCGGCACAGGGCGCGCACGACTGTGCCGAAGGTGCCTGCCCCCAACTCCTTATCTAAATCATACTTGGCGTGCACGCCCGTGGTATCTGTACTACCGAGGAGATGTCGAAATATGTAACCTGAATACAACGCAATCAATGCCCATTACTTGTAGTATATTGGACCTGTTGTCGGATGCGACAACAATACGTACGATAATCCTTTGCGGGGTCCAGTTGCGGTACGCCAGTACCGAACGAAATTTCGTTGCCGTCGCGGAGGATGCAATACTTGCCCTTTCCGAGTATACGCCCATTGACCTGCAAAACAATGTCAAATGGTCAAAATCAGCTTCGAGAATACAAATGAATGTATCCCACGCACGTATGTTCCATGTTTTGAGAGGTCTTTGATCGTCACCACCGAAGTTCTATGCTCCACACCATCCCACTCTATCACGCAGTGTGAGCTACCTGGAGAATGCGGGTCAACCGCACTGAGTGCGACAAGTGGCCAAAACAGAGCCTACTGATTATCTTGTGAAGAAAAACGACGTCGTTAATGCCCGGGTCACGCCCGATCTTTATGTGAGGCTGGCGCTTGTGGAAACCGATTTGTTTCGAGCCAGCGAGGCACGGCTGGAGCAATCCCCACATGGATTTATTGACGGCGCTCAAAACATCGACCTGCGATTGTTCTGTTATTTGGGTGTGCCCGCCCTCGTAGGGAGCACCCTTAGCGGCCACATGTTGGGGGCCTCGAAATGGCTGCATCGTACTGAACAAACACGAACTAGACAACCAACCTGAGCAGCCGGTGAGTGGATAGAGAGAGAGCTGGGAGGAAAAGTGGTGATAAAGAAGAACTTGAGTCGTGCCTGCAGTGGTGAATTGCTGTGGGCAGTTTGCATAAGATGTTTACCTTTATAATAGACTCATACTCGGGCCATTGTATGGACAGTCCTCATTTACAGACTACGTATACAATGCTTGAAAACCACGAGTTCTCGCCCTTTTTTTTGTCTTGTGGCTCTTGTGCTGTGGCCCCGGGCTCTCTGAGTCTATTATACATACCTTGATGATAGCGCTCAATGTGGCGAACACATTTCGATGAAGGCGACCGTGGCGCATGAGGGCGCGGGTGATGTATGAAATCTGTGTTAAAGAACATCAATGCTGTGCGTAAGCGACTACATTTCGCGTGTATCACACCTAGGATACAGAGAACTACGTGTTGTAAGCGGATGCATATAACTAGTGTACGTAAAGACTCGCCTCAGTGCTATGCCAGTGCGTAAGCGACTGAAGGTTGATATCCACGCGCGATTTAGGTCTATTGTTCACATGCACGTGTCAACGTTGGCATTTCAATATGTTTTTCAGTGGCAACAGACACCTTCGAGCGGGTGTCAAGCAGGGGCGGGCGTTGACGCGCTGACGAGGACAAGGGCGCTCGCTCGAAATAAGTGCCGCGCATAAATTGGTTTCGGGTGGTGGGGCGTGCGAGTCTTGCATATAACCTCCTCCAAGTCAAGCGCAACATCGTACTCTAGTAACCTCTAAAATTTACACCTTAGTCTACACTAGGCTAATCGATTGTGTTGTGGCGACGCTCGTCACAATGCACCCTGGACCGCGTCTACGCATTCAGGGCTTTGTGATTCTGCGCAGTCTCTGAGTCAAACCCCACTTCCTCCCCGAACGCCGTTCGAGACGAGTCCCACGAGGACGATGTTTTTCTTTCGGTTGCCGTATCGAGAGACTAATGTATGACAAGTTTGTCATATCCCAAATGAATCTCTGGACGTCGGATCCTCCTCATCTGGATGTGTTAGGTGTTTATCGGTCCTTGTTACAGAAGTTTCTGGGGGTTCTCCTGCACTTCTTATTTGCACCACCCACCCTTCTTTTGTTTTCTTAATGTTTCATGACCTTTTTAATTATTGTTGCTTTCTCTCTGTACCGCTTCTGTCTGGTTACCTACGTTGTTTCCACCTATTCTGCACTTTGCCACTCTTCTTTTTGTTGCTTGCGTATTGTTGCTTGCGTATTGTTTTTGCTTATACATATATGCGTTCGGTCTTTGGTTTTCCGCATTGCCCATTCTGCTTTTGTGGCAAAACGCGCTGTCTCGGCAGGTGCCCCCCTCCTTTGAGGGGAGGGGGGGGGTCGTAATTTCGCTATCATCCTTTGTGTGCAGGGCTTTTGCATTGAGAGGTGCGAAAAACCCTAACCTCCAATAACTGCAGTCAAAATGCTTGGGGGGCGGCTAGTTCTCATATCGGAGAGACCTTGCAAGCAGTATGTGAGACGATCTGGCTTGTTCGTGGTGAATAAGACCGTCAATCAGAATGTCTCATTGTTCTCATTTTTCTGTTTCACTTGTGCTCCACGCCAATAGGGCGCGAAGTCTGCATTACCATTGTACCCAAGAGGCTCATATGCAAAGCATGAACATACGCCAACAACCCGTCGAGCAAGCCAGAGCAAACCAAATGTGCGGGAAATTAGTATCGTATGCGTATCTAGTCGAATCATATTGCTAGTGAGTTGACGACCATGTGAGCATGGAAATAGGAATGGATCATCGTGGGGAGTGTCAGTAGGCGATCAGTTTATTGACAGACAGACAAAAACAACTAAGCAAAAGAGAATGCGAGAGGGGAGTAGTGATACACAGAGCGACAAAAGCCAAGTACACCTCCCAAAGAGCGTGCTCAGATATCGGTGGCATCCTATGCCTTGTAGCCACCCTTAGCGGGTGTACGAGCAGACCGCCGCGGGGCTGGCTGCTCGTCATCGTCCTGCTGTTGGCCGGCCTCCGCCCGATCCTTTCTCGGTGGCGCTGCGCGGCTGCGGCCCCCCTCCGCCCTGTGAGACCTGACGGAAGGCCCAACGCCTCCCGCTGCCTGCCGCCCGCGCTTTGCCACTGGCTGCGATGTGTCTTCCACATCATCCTCTGGGATGACACTCAAGGGAGTAAGACGGTCTTGTTCCTCTGCAGGTGACTTCCGTTTCTCGCCGCACGAACCCTGGCCCTGGCCATCCTCGTTATCGACCATATGCCATAATTCATCCTCGGGTTCTTCGGTTGGTAGAATTGCAGCGGCGCTGCTAGCTTCGGCCTCGCGTGCTAAGACTTGGCTACGGCGCTCTAGAGGAGGCCTTCCACTGGCAGGGAACGCGCCGGGCATGTTGGATGACGACTGTGCAGCCCACCCACGCTTGATGCTCAGGTTCAACTCGACTATAGCAAGCTGCGCCCCACCGACAGCATGATCAGCTTCATTTGACATGTCTACGTCGATTTCAGGCTCTGATGGAAATGTTGACAGGAACGACGAGTCGCCAGGGGTGGAGCTCAGTGAGGGCTCCGAGGCTACGGCCCGCATATTCGTTGGACTATTGGCAGGCTCTGCTAGCCAAGGATGAGACAGTGCCGCCGTAAGGGTCATCCGGTGTGTTGAATTGTATTCAAGGAGACGTCGAATAAATTTCTTGCCTGGAGAAACCATATTAGTATGCTCTTCAAGGATAACAAGTATGGACAACACTAGCCGTCTTCACTGACGCCAGCATAATCCAGCGCGCTCCAGTCGATTCTACGAGTTGCAATTCGGGTCTTAATGTCTGCGGCGTTTTCATCCTCGATGAATGGACTTGAATTGGTGATCCTGTAAGTAATCAAGATTAGATGATGCGTACACTCTCCGTGCTGATGACGAACATAGAAAAAATGATGACGCCCACGCTCCAGCTATCCACAAGGTGATCATACCCAGAATTGCTGATCTGGTTAACGACTTCCGGTGCCAGGTAGCTCGGCGTCCCGCACATGGTCTGATAAGGCAATCAGAAGTCTACTGAGCCAGATCAATGCCAAAAACGCTTACTTTCAACATTGTCAAGCTGTCTACGGCTTTAGCCAGTCCAAAGTCTGCCACTTTGACAATAGGGGGGTTGTCGACTGTGAGGAGAACATTCTAGGGAATGCAGGTCACGTATGATGCTTCGAATAACGACAGTGACACTCACCTCTGGCTTTAAATCGCGATGTGCGATGCCTTTGGCATGGATATACTGTGCGTATGTCAAGATCTAGGCACATGATCAAGGATGAGATTGGCTCACAGCAAGAGCATCACAGATTTGGCGGGTGATGTGTATTGACATGTCTTCGGCTTAAAATTACCCCTGACGTTAGTAGTTGCGATATAGATTGGATCAGATGAACATACACAGTCCATGGTTCTTCAAAATGTAATCGAGTAGATCTCCTCCGTTAACGAACTCCAGCACGAGGACTGAGGTAAGGTTTAGCGCCGGTGATCCTCGGTGTTAGAATGGAAACTCTCACAAATGTCTGTCTCGTCGTCTTCCATAAACACTTCCTTTAGACAACAAATATTTGGATGATGAAGGTCCTGGAGGATGCTGATCTCACGGTGGAAGGCTTTGAGTGTATGCTTTGTGTCCGGTTGGCGTACCTTAGAGCCATGGATAATCTTGATGGCCCACCATTGGCCAGTCTCGCGGCACATGGCACGCATGACTGTGGCGAAGGAACCTTTCCCTAACTCGTGGACTAGATCATAAAATGCGTGCACACCCGTGGTATCTGGGCCACCGGCGAGATGTCGATATATGTAACCTGAGTGCAATGCAATCAGATACACATTACTTGTGGTATGTTGTCGAATGTGGCAACACGCTTTAGGCACGTCCGACACGATGAGAATACGCACGGTAATCCTCTGTAGGGTCCGGTTGTGGTATGTGGGTACCAAACGCAATTTCGTTGCCATCGCGGAGGATGCGAGGCTTGTTCCGTTCGAGTCTGTGCCCATTGATCTGCAAGACAATCTCAATGGTCAAGAACAGCTTCGAGGATGCAAAAGGACGCGTCCCACGCACAAACGTTCCATTGCTTGAGTTGTCTATGACCATTACGCCCGAGCTTTTACTTTCCACGCCATCCCACTCTATCACGCAGTGTGAATTACCTGAAGAATACGAGTCAGCCGCACTGAATGCGACAAGTGACACAAGACAGAGCCTACTGATTTTCATGCCGGGCAAAATGACGTCGTTAATGCTTTGGCCACGCCCGATCTTCACGTAAGGCTGGAGCTTGGAGAAGTCGAGGCGGTTCAGACCAGTGGCAGCGCACGGCTGGAGGCATCCCCACAAGTTCCCATCGGCTGCGCCTATAGAATTGGTCTGCGAAGATTGTTGAGTTGCCTGTTGGGTTTCTTGGGTATACTGCTCGGCCTCGTAGGAAGCGCCCATGGCGGCATCATACTCAGGAACTTGCATCATACTGAACGAAGACGGGCTGGACGGCAATGACTCGACCTGAATGGCTAGATAGTGGATGGAGAGCGGCGAAGGGGAAGAACCCGAGTCGCGCCTGCAGTGATGAATGAACCGCTGTGGACAGCTTGTCTGAGACCACGACTTTGAAAATAGGAAATATCCAAGACGCAAGAGCAGCAACTAGCACGCTACGGGGAGAAAAGAGGGGAGAAAAGGCGCGTCGGAATAGCAGAAGAACGCGATGCTTTGAGAGTGAAAAAGGTTACGACTCGCTGCACGCTTCTTGATGAAGCTCCTCATTTCCGAGTGGCCTCGTGCTGGGTACTAAGTACCCCGCAACAAGCGACCGTGACTACGGATACCCAGATTTTTGCTTTCCAAGTCACACCATTGCCGGTGGCTTTCGATCATCGATACACCCGTGTCTCGCACTTCCGAGTCTTCGAACAATGCTTACAATTCAAGGCTTGCTCGCTTGTAATTGTATGGTCATTGCTGGAGGTGGTCTTCTTGTTACGCTTGAGCTCTCGCTCTGACGCTTTTTTTTGGCGAAAGCAAAATAGTAAGTTAGAAGAGACGGCACAGACGGCAAGTATCAGCGATACGTATGCCAGGATTATATATCAACCAGGTCGTGCTTGAAATAAGCTTTATTAATCACAATCACGAGCGGCTATATTGTCATTGTTGTCCTCATCGAGCTTCATCACTGTGCGACTGCTAACGAATTACATCTAAATCTGTCGTTGAGGACTGCGCATTTTCAGTGCGGTGCGCGACATCACAACAGTCCACGCCATCCTACAAAGAATATCTAGTCAAGATGAAATATTATTGCTGTAATCCACCGGAGCCTGACAACAGGGCCGGCCATTGGCAACTTCCATTGATGGATCCAGATGGAAGTTCATGGAACGCACCTCTCCCGATGCCAGGGTAGAGCACTTGGAATGATAGTGATAGGACAGCTTATCAGCACGTGCCCCACCAAGCTGGATAAGAAGTTGACGAATTAGGAGTCTACCCAAGCGTGTATCTCGAACTGAAGATGAAGTGGTCATCTAGCACATAACGGACAGTCAATGCCTCGGCGCTCGAGTTCATTCTCTCTATATCGGACAGGCTCTGTGGGCTTGTCTTCTAAAAGCTTTCATGTGACGCTGATCTTCAACTTCGGGGCCGAGACTACATCTGCAAAGTGGGGTGCTAACTTGACGACTTTTACAACCTCCGCATCGGGTGCGATGAAAAGCCATAATGCAACAGATATACACAGTAGAAAAGCCAAGTGGACGAGTCACTAAGGACAAGGAGTGGCTGAAGACAAGACTTCGTTAAGCTATGGCTAATTTGGATAAGTACTAAAAGCTCTTGCTACGAAGTATTGTTAGGAACCAAAATCTATGAGTCGCAGATCGCATCTTTTTCTCTCACATTCTATTATGTTCCACTCCACTCACACATGATAGTGGAACTCTCAAGGGGCTGTAACCCCCCTCGTTATGTTATCCTATAAGTTTCATTTGTCATCCACAGCAGATATCATTACTATAAAAGACATATGTATTTCGATGATAGTGGTCATTGAGACCTCTTCTTTATGTTGGTTTTTCACTACCTTATGATGCTGATCACACTGTTTTTACTTATTAAGTATATTTATCTCTATCTCATCTTATTGGTATTTCTTTTCTCTTTATAGTTTGAGCTCCTCTTAAACTCTATTCTGCTCTTACTATATCTTCTTTACTTTGTCTTTGTCTCACCTCAGCACTTCTGCATGTGCTGAGGTGAGTATCTCTTCTACTCTCTGAGTTCTCCTCTGACATACCTGCTCTATGCAGCTCTCTCTCTTCTGTGTACCCTCTACCCTCTGGTACACATCTTCTCTATCTTACAGCCTGGTCTCTTACTATAATGGCCCTTGGGCTTTACACTTATCAATTCCATGTCATGGTGTTTGCTTCCCTAGCTGTGCTGCCCACTTTCAACACTTTACAACTGCTTGTCTTTCACTATCTGATACTTTGAAATCATAGTCTGCTCTCACATGTTTGCTTCAGAGCCCCTCAGGCAATAACCTGGTATAGGTGTTTGGCTGCTTATGCACGCTAAACCCTAACAAGTATACAACTATACAAGCCATGGCAGCACATCCTGTTGAAGGTCTCTAACAACCTCTTCATGACAGGTGACAGCATACACAGGATGACTATTAGTGTGGTATGTTTGATGTGTGATAGCAAAGGTGATGGGTTCCCCTCCTATGCATAGGAGGAGTCAGGTGGAGTGATGTGGGTGCCAGTGAGTAAGAAGATGGCAGGACAGTAGCCACCAAGCACAATGTACAGGATGGTCTCCATGGTGGAGAGCCATAAAGGAGTGAATAGAAGGTGAAGGGTTGGAGTAATGACTAGTTGGAGCACACTCAAGAAAGGGGAAAGAGTGAGAGAACTGCTTATCCTTATTACAATGCTAGAGAGCTACTATATTTGTAAAGATCAAGTGTGCACAGACCATGATGACAAATTAAGTATGGGAGGTGGGTGATAGACATGAAGAACATTACATAATATTCCAACAATGACAAATTCATCACAGCAATGTGGTGTGCTGATCAAATGATCATGACCCACACATCCAACCTTATGCTACACCCCATGCCCCCCTTTATGTCTCTCATGCTCCAACTGTTACCAACATATTTAGAAATCTATAGCAGAGGGCTCAGTCAATAGTGGAAATGACTGTATTTAATCCTACCTATAGTGGCAGGCTTTAGGTGTGATCAGTTAAGTTTGATTGTGTACAGTAGACCATTGTGAGGCTGAACAACAACTAAACAAATGACAAAAGGGATGATACATGCCAATTAGCAGATATCTCAGATATATAGTAAGACAGAAGAAGTGAGATGCTACTCCATGTAGTGCTAAGAGCGGCCTATTGGATGGTCTTAGGGAAGTTCTATATTGATACTCCTGGTAACTGGAGGTTGAATGCATGCTTGATACATGTAATAGAAGTTCCTGATGACGATGAAGATTGGGATCAACGATATTGAAATGAGGATGATTCCACCAATGATAATTTGAGGATCCAGAGTGATGAGATGTAGGATGTCTTAGTGATGCTTTCTGTAGTGTGACTTAGAGATCTCAGATTTAGTTCTTAGAGAGAAAGTGAGCTTATAGCGAGTTTCGATCAAGCACAGTATAGAGGAATCCCTAGATTGCGAAGTTGACAAGACTGGGGTTTAAGACCGCCAGTCTGTCAACTATTTATACAACACTGGAGATCTAAGTATAGTAAGGTTGTGCAGTATTGTGCAGTAAGTAAATGATAATGTGCAGTAATGCACAGTAAGTACGCGTCCATGTGATATAAGTGGCTCAGCCACAAGTGCTAAACGAACTCAAGATAAACAAAGGTAAATAAGCACAAGAAAGAGGGAGTCCTTGCTAATTGTATAGTGATAGTCCTTAGCAAGTAAATGTTATAATAAATAAAGAAAGATAAAGAGAAAAGATAAGTCTTGATATAGTACTTGGAGCTATGCTCACACTTAAGTATGTAAATACTTAAGTACTATATAAGAGAAAAGAAAGTCCTTACTAAGTAAAGTGGAGCTAAGCTCACACTTGTAGTAATAATACTACACTTTACTAGTAAGTAAGATAAGAAAAAAGAGAAGAAAAAGAAAAAGAAAAAACGTGTTACAAGGTGCCAAAGCAAGTGCCTTGTAACATGTAGCAGATATCCCAGATGATTGGAACTGGAGAATATTGTTAACTTTCTGTGCATCCCTACTACTTTCTGTTTGGCCTTTCCCTACTTGCTATATGCTCACTCTTTACATACTCATTACTTCTTTCATATGTATGCATTACCTATCACATATCTCCTCAGACTATCTCCCCACTTCTACTCCAAGCCCCACTTACTTCACCAGGACAATGCACATCCCTACTATGCTTAGACATCCTTGTACTTCACTTCACATTCTCTGCTCCAACCTTGCAGAGTGAACACTATATAGGATGGTCACCCCACTACATACCTCCTCAGACATCTTACCATTGGTTTGAGTGAGTATTCCTTCATTCCCATCTTACTCTATCCTCACTTTCCCTGCAGTGTACTTGAACCATGTCACCTCACCCTACTGTGCTTGTGACTACTTACCCACTGCTGCAGCTATGCTAGCAGCTCTCTCCCCTTACTAGTGTAAAAACCTGTTGTGTTGCAACATTGAGTTATAAAGCATCATCTGTGAAAGTATACATACCTT
>QLPN01001654.1:0-18601 GCA_003314395.1 Albatrellus ellisii | reverse complement strand
CATAACCAGAACTATCCACTTCGACTCTGAATGGATACTGCTCATCTGGAAAGACTAAAACTGGTTCAGAACACACAGCATCTTGTAAATGAGTGAACACCAATTGTTGTTCTTTGTTCCAATGCCACTTGACATCTTTCTGCATAAGTTCATTCAAGGGTTTAGCTGTGAGGCCAACGCTTTGTCAAAGCCGAACAACTGAAGAAAGCTAAAACAAAAAGGACAATCGCGCTTCAACTAGCGGATATCCCAGATGATCTATTAGTGTATAGTAATAGAGAGAAGAGAATGGTACTGTACCTAGTGGATATCCCAGATGATCAGAACTGGGGAACAAACCACTAGGAGTCCTATGTATATATAGTACCCTGAAGCGTGCACAGACCATGCAGTACAGTATAGGGCCAGAGAATGAGAAAGTATAGTAATGATGTCATATCTAATAATAGAGGGGATGCATCAGTGCTGACTGAGGCTCTGCAGCAACTGTGGGAGTGATTGGTGATATTCCACAGCAGGTGTGAGAAGGATTGGTGAGCATATGCAGTAGACGTGAGAAGAGGAGTCATAACTAAATATAGAACAGGCCGATCGGAGATCGGACAACATACACATCATTGGCCAATAAAGATGAAGAGAAAGAGTATACGACCATGGGAATCACTTCGATAGATCAGGAGCGATTGTAAGATCTATGGTGATATAGATGTAAGAAAAGAGAGAAAAATGAAGAGAAAAATAAAGAAAATAATAGCAGCCTGATATTAGCAACATTTGAAAACCCAAGAATAAAATGGCAATAAAAGTCACAGAAGCCCAAAAATGAGCAGACATCATGAAGATTTTGTGGAATTGGCCAGTCTTTGATACCCTGTACTTTGACCAGATCCATAGCAATCTTGTCAAAAGAGATCTTCAGGCCAAGAAAGTTGATAGATGTTTGTTCAAGCTCACATTTTCTGGTTTGAGATAAAGCTTGTTATCTGCAAGTATTTGAAGGACTTCCTGTGTGACCTTCCGATGTTTTTCTAAGGTTGCTGTGAATATCAAGATGTCGTCCATGTAAACCACCACAACTCCTCTTGAGATGAGACCTCTGAATAAATGGTTCATCATTGTTTGGAAAGTGGTGGGACTATTGCAAAGACCAAAGAACATGACAAGAGGTTCGAACAAACCCTTGTTAGTGATGAAAGCAGCTTTCCATTCATCACCATCTTTGATCCTACCATTGTTATAGCCCCAATGAACATCCATCTTGGTAAAATATCATGCTCCACAAAGGTGATCAATCAATTCCAAAATAAGAGGAAGAGGATAACTGTTCTTGATTGTCATATCATTGAGTTTGTGATAGTCTTGAACAGGTCAAAGATCTCCAGATTTCTTTTTGATAAAGAAGAAGGGTGAAGCCATGGGAGATTTCAATGGATGAATACAACCACTCTTCAGATTCTCTTCAATGAACAATTCCAGTTGTTTCTGTTCATCTAAGGAGAGATTGTAAACTTTACCAGCAGATGGTTTTGCACCTGGTTTAAGTTCAATTGCATGATCCCAAGGATGTCTAGGAGGAAGAGAATTGAAAGCTTCTTTATCAAATACCTGTTTGAAATGATGACATACCTTGGGTACTATATCTTTGAAATTCTTCTTCAACTTCTTCTTCTCTGCTTCAATGGCAAGATCTTGGCTAATGTTTTGAATGGATGCCTCCATTTCCTTTTGATCTACCATGACCATCAATATCTGATCTCCTTCTTTGGCTGCTATCCTTTCTTTGGCTTGATGTATGGCTCAATTTTGCTGTTTCATCAGCTTCTTGTTTGACTTCCAGACTTGTCTGTCAGCCTTGAGATGTACTTTGCATCTGTGAGGGCATCTGGTAAAATGTATTTTTCCCTGTAACCAATCGATCTCCAGGTTATGGATTTTCAACCATGATTCACCAACAAGGACATTCTTTTTGCCCATATTGCAGACTGCAAAAGTAGCACATTCAGTATGGCCATTGATAGTCATGATGAAGTCAATCATTGCTTCAATAGATCCTCCTTGATTGAGTGATCCATTGACATTGTATACAGGGATAGGTTTTGCCAATTTTTTTGTGTTTAAATTGTTTTTCTTGACAAATTCTTTGTTGATGTATAACCCAGTAGCACCTGAATCTAGAGGAGCATCAACTTCTAGTGTGGCTCCAGTATCCACTGTTTTGATTTTGAGTTTCATTTCAGGGAAGCTGGTGACATCGAATATTGCCCTCCAAATGTATTCCTTTTTCTCACCAGGAGGAATAACCTGTTGCACTTGAGGTTTTACTTCAGACTGAGAGCAAGATGGAACAATGCATGTTAAATAAATTCGTGTACAAGCATTGAGATGATCAATGTCCATATCATCAGTCTGAAGCATAGAAAACCTATTGTAGGATGGCGAACTCATGCTCAGTTCCCATCCAACCCAAAACCCAATTGCTGTGCTCCACTCTTTGAGCCATTTGGATCATTCAATCTAAGACCACATGCCTGAAACTCCTTCTGCATCTCAGCCAAGAAGTCTGCCTCATTCAGTGCACACATCTCCTGAAGGGTCCTTGCATTCCCCCTTCATTGTTGTTGTTGCCCTTGTGGGCATCTTGGCTCAGGGCATTCTCTTGTGAAATGTCCTTCTTTGCTGCAATTGAAACATAGTTGAGGGCATGGTCCTCTGGCTCTGTCAACATCCATGGGTTCTCCTGCAGGCACAGCTGTAGAAGTGAATTGATGAGGGGCAAAGTTACCCTGTGGTTGCCCTTGTGGTCTTCTGTACTGCTGCTGCTGCATCTGTCTTCTTCCCCAAGTTGACTCAAAATTCTGCATATCATGATATGCATATGCCCTAACTCTAGCTCTTCTGATCCATCCATCTAAATCATGGGGGAGAGGTGTCTCTACATAACAGGACTGGAGAAGGGGACAATTCATCCCTTTCTTGAACAATGTGCATAACGCACCATCGTTATATCCAGATGCTGTTTTGTATAAGAGGAATTCAGTGATGTATTCCTCTATATGATGACTCCCCTGTGAGATAGTGGTTAATTTCTGCTGTGCCATCTGCTCTTCATTATGATCTCCAAAAGTAATATTCATCATTGTCAGGAGTTCATGAATGGCTTATCATATTTGAGGGGTTCTACCCGCTGTGCCTTGGTCTCTCATAGAACCCCTTTCTTCCATTCCTCTGCATATCCTCCTTTGATGTATGACAGTATGACTGTCACTTTGTCTTCATCCTGATATTGGGGATGGGCATGAAGAACAAGATAAATTTGGTCCAAATAAGATTGGAACTTTTTCTTGTCACCATCAAAGGGAGTTGGTTCTGTGACATGTACTTTGGGGAGTTGGACCTGGGGTGGGAGGCCTATTCCTTGCCCTGAAGAAGAACCTCCTTCTCCTG
The DNA here is from genome assembly GCA_003314395.1 of Albatrellus ellisii. Lineage (NCBI taxonomy): Eukaryota > Fungi > Basidiomycota > Agaricomycetes > Russulales > Albatrellaceae > Albatrellus > Albatrellus ellisii. The sequence continues at coordinate 15,157 of QLPN01001654.1, read as the reverse complement.
ATGCTAGACGATTCATCAGGTTCATCATCGCTTCCTGTTGCTGTGCTAACAGCTTCTGTTGACCCTCTATAATCTTCATCATCTCCCCAAAAGTTTGTTGATTGTGCTCTTGATCCATAGGAACAGATGCTGCAAGTGGAGGTTGAAGAGTTGCTGCTAAGGCTGTACCAAGACTGTCGATTTTGGATTCTAAGTGCTGTGACATCAATGGTTCTTGATCTCCTAAACTTGTGAATCAATTCCTCAAGTGTGATTCTGGTTCCTCACTGTCTTCTCTGTGCGGTGGTGGAGATGGTTGTCTCCTGCTCCAAGCATTCCACTGATTGTCTTGTGACAGCTTGACTGATGATTTGTCTGACGATTTCTATGAGTGTTCCAGTACTTCTGTAGTTGAGTGATGTCAAGTCGATGGCATGCTCAGTCATAAAACAGAAGCACTATATTTCAATAAAATGTGTGAATTATGGAGCAAACAAACAAGAAAACAACAAAGATTTTGAAAAGTGAAATGTCTATGTTAATATGTAGATGTTGCAGGGCCTCCTGCAATGTACAATGCAAAGTGGTGGTGAGGATTGATATGAAATGCATGATCAGGATTAGCTCCTAACTCTAGGAGAACAGGAGGAGGGACGAGAGAGGGATCATTGTAATACTGATATAACAACTCCCTGAAAAGAGAAGGAGGATACTTAATGCAGTATCTCCTGTCTTGATTCTTCCACCATTTGGACCTAGGATCTGGAAAAATCCAAAGAAGAAAATGTTTGTAGTTTGTTGAAAGTTCACTTCAACACTGTATGATGATGCACATGTGCCAAGCTAGAAGGTGACAGTGAAGATGGAGGTGGGTGGTGGAGGGACAAGTGACATGAAGAAGAGAGTAAAAATTTACATTCAGACCTTTGTCTAAAAGTTGCTCTGTTCTAGAGTGAGTGTGATGGGGATGAAGGTGGTGTGTGGAAGGGATGGGTGGTCCCTGAGCTGTCAGAAGACCCACCAAATTCCCAGGAATCATCTGATCAAAAGTGGTCCTCCCAGAACATCCATGATTGCATATCGATCTCTCTACTCTGAGTGTCCACCACATGCGTGCTGTGGAGGAGGTTGTTGGGCGAGAGGTGGAGGTGTATGGGGCAAACACTATAAGACCCAACAACAAGTTGAAGAGTGGAGGCGGGTGAGCATGGGATGTATACTTTAGTCCACAGGTCACAAGTACACTCACTCTCATGTTTTTGCCACTTGCAGTGATGACAACAAGCGAGAGGAGGGCAGGGGAAGAGTTGGGTGTGGTGGAAACAGTCTTGTTCATGTTTGGGTTTATGAATGAAGCCTATGGTGTAGAAGGGGTGGCAGATGAATTGGAGGTGAAAACACCTGTCTGCAGGAAAGGGGGGAACAGGAAAGGTGTGACAGGGGAGGGAGTTCTGATCAATTGTGAGGCCAATGCTACATCAAAGCCAAACAACTGAAGAAAGGCTAAAACAAAGAAAAGGACAATTGTGCTTCAACTAGCAGATATCCCAGATATATAATTGGCTAAATAAGACAGAAAGGAGACTAGAAGGTACTGCACCTAGTGGATATCCCAGATGATCAGAACTGGGGATATAATGCTAAGTGAACTATGCTATATATACTATCCTGAAGAGTGCACAGACCATGCTGTACAGTATAGGGCTGGAGAACAAGAAACTATAGTAGTGATGTCATATCTAATAATAGAAGGGACATGTAAGTGCTGACTGAGGCTCTGCAGTAATTGTGGGAGTGATTGGTGATACTCTGCAGCAGGTGTGAGAAGGATTGGTGAGCATGCACAATAATGGTGAGAAAATGAAGCATAACTAAAGATAGAACAGGCTGATCTGAAATCGGACAACATACACATCATCAGCAGATGAAGACAAAGAAATAGAATATATGACTGTGGGAATCACTTCAATAGATCAGGAGTGATTGTAAGATCTATAACTATAGAGGTGTAAGAAAATAGAGGAAAATGAAGAGAAAAATAGGGAAAATAATAGTGGCCTGACAATCAGTGATGTATGCTTCTTGGTTGATGTCTAGGGTGCCCCTTGCTCTATCCCTGGTGACATGGAGACCTAGATATGATTTGATCTCCCCAAGGTCTATCATGTCAAAGAGGGACTTCAGTAGTGTTTTGCATGTTTCAACTTCTTCAAGCAACCCTCCCAGAATGGTGATGTCATTGACATATAGGACGATGATAAGGGGTCATGAGGAGTTGGTCAACACATAAATCCCAGAGTCAGAGTACATGCAGGTGAAGGAGAGATTTATGAGGGAGTTATGCATCTTGTGGTGCCATTGCTGTGATGCTTGTTTTAGGCCATAAATCACTTTGGATAGGCAGCATACTTTCCCTTCTGTGCCAGGAATGACAAAGCCATGGGGTTGCTCCATGTATATTTCTTCATCAAGGTCTCTGTTCAGAAAAGTGGATTTGACATCCATGGAATGTACTTCCCAATCTTCAAGTGCTGCAATGGCTAGAAGAGTACACAATGATTCAAAACAGGCAATGGGGGAAAAGGTTTAATTGTAGTTGAGACCATGAATCTGAGTGTAGCATTTTGCAACTAGACATGCCTTGTACCTGCCATTGGCCTTGTGTTTAAACACCCATTTGTTCCCTACAACATTGTGTCTGGGGGGAAGATCAACAAGATCCCAGGTGTGGAGGTCTCATAAGGAAGTGAGTTCATCATTGCAGGCTGATCTCCAGGAGTCACTATCTGGGCTGGAGAGAGCTTGTTTCAAGGTGAGAGGATCATGTGAGATGGCATGAGAAAGAATGGATGAAATAGAAGGTCCACCATGTGGAGTGATGAAAATGTTGTCATCATTGCCACCAGCCCCCCCTTCACCCAGGATCTCCATGAATTTGCATGGGCCATAGGTGCTATCACAGAAATGAGTGGGGCACCAAGTGAGATGCTCTGAATGTCTGAGAACCAGTGCATCTCCACTCATGAGGTCCACATGGCTCTGCTGACATGCAGGCAAGCCATGTTGTGCCTGGTGCCAATGTGGCAGGACATCGTTGTCCAGAGGGTGAGCAACACACTGAGCATGCACCCTGGCTGGAGGCTCAACAGGAGCCAAAGAATGCAGAGGTGTCATGGGCAAGAGAGGAGGGACAATGGGATGTGACACAACCAGAGATGGAGGATTGACAGGGGGAGGAGCAGGGACAGAGGCCAGAGGCACAGCAGGAGTGGGTGCAGTTGGGACAGCAGAAAAGGGTGCCCCACCATTGTTGGAGTCATCATCATCAGAATCAGACATGCAGCCATTGTTGTCAGAGTCACCCAGAGGAGGAGGCAGTGGTTATGAGACCGGAGTCTGCATATATCCCTGAAAGGGAGACTGGGCACACTCAGACTAAGGTTCACACCAAAGAGAGAGGAAATCCAGCCATAACTAGCTGAGGTATATTCAGCTATACTAAGAAGACCTATATACTCTAAGTAAAGGCACACGGACCAGGCGCAGTACTACAGGGCAGGTCAACTAGGTACAATACCACAGTAAGTATGGGAACATGCCAAAGGCGCATGCTATGACCTCATGGTCTAGGCTTAGCCAGAGTATCCTAGACCGGCACGGCAGTAAGTGTAATATGATAAGATAAGATCAGAAAGACTGAAAGGAGAGATGATCTTATCTAATCAGATAACAAGAAAAACAATAAAAGAAATGAAAAGAAATAAAAGGCTAAACGCTCCAAATAATGAAGCCTGACAGTGGTCCTGGAGGAAAAACATTGAGGACAGAGGGTGCAATGGATGCCTCAATGGCAGGGAAGACAGTTTCCTTGAAGATGACATCACAGCTGGTGATGACATGATGAGTCAGCTTATCCCAGAAAAGCCAGCCTTTTGTGCCAGGTTCATAGCCAACAAACAGGAGAGGGTGCAAATGGGGGGACAGCTTTCCATGCAAATGGTCAGGGGCACAAACCCATGTGTGACACCTGAAGATGTGAAGGTGTGACATGTCTGGGGGAGTGGTCAAGGGGGACCACAGCACTGTGGGAGGCTGCCAACCTAAACACTGTACTGGAGAGAGGTTGTAGGTATGTATGGTGGTGCAGATGGCCAGTTCCCAAAAACCAGTGGACAGCCCTGCCTGATGAAGCAGGCACAGTGTGCAGTCTAGGATGGAGTGATTCCAATGCTCTGCCCAACTGTTCTGCTGAGGTGAGTATGGAATGGTATGTTGATGTTCCATGCCATGGTCCAGGAGAAGAGAGCTGACTGTATTGTTGATATATTCCCCCCCTCTGTCCAAATGCAGGGATTTAGGTGAGTGGCCAAAAAGGGTTTGTGACCACAACAGGTAGTGTTGGAGGGTGTCCAAGAACTGGTCTTTTCACCACAAGGGGTAAACCATGCTGTAGCTGGAAAAGTCATCCAGGAAGGTCGCAAAGTAAAGTGAACTGGAGGACATGGCAGGAGTGCCAACAGGGCCAACTAAGTCTGAGTGGACCAGGCCTATGATTTCAGTGGTGCACATGTGAGAAGGACAAAAGGAAGGCCTGGGGAACTTGCCATGCAGACACCAAATGCAAGGAGAAGTAGACATTGACCCAGTAGGATGGGTGAAGCCGGACAGTTGTGATGAGAGGATATGAGAGATGACAGTGTTTGATAAGTGGCCAAGACATTCATGCCAGATGTCCAGGGTTGGAGAGGTAAGTGTATGTATGGACATGGCAGGGGCAAGATTGAGCCAGAAGGTGCCATCTTTCAGAAAGCCCTCACTGAAGATACACTGGCCTTTGGATATGACACATGTAGTGCCTTCATATGTGACTTGAAAACCTAGACTTGTCAACTTGCTAATGGAAAGGAAACAACTGGTAGCATTTGGGACATGGTGCACATTTGAAAGGGTGAGGGAAACAGTCAAACCATCAGGCAATGTGTGTTGTTGTGAACATGAGCCATGTCTGATACAGGCAATGGTCAACCCATTTCTGATGGTTACAGTCCAAAACGAAGTAGGCATATAGGTGTTGAAATCTGACTGCTCAGTTGTGATGTGGTCTGTACAACCAGAATCAAGCATCCACAGCCCATGGGCCCCATAGTAGCAAGTGTCAATTGTAGAAACTGAAGACATCTGGTTTAAGGTACTTCCTCCACTGTTTTCCCCTGCTCCCCTGTCCTTATCTTTCATCTTTTTATCCAGCTGTGCTTTTACTTTGTCCAGCATTCCATGCAGTGCCCAGCACATATCAATCATATGATTCTTGCATTTGCAGTGTGTGCAAAAGGACGAGTTGTGACACACACCAGGGTTGGTGCCTTGGAAAGTGGAAATGGCAGATACAGGTTTTGAATGAGCTTCTTTGTCGAGGATTCACCCACAGATGCTTCCAAGGTTAAGCTGCAATATATCAGATGAGGTGAGGATGGAGGAGGTAAAATGTCCCCAGGATGAAGGAAGAGTGTGTAACAAGATAAAACACATCTGCTGCTCACTAACATCAACCCCTGATGCAGCTAGCTGATCTTGCATGATGAGAAGGGCATCAAGTTGAGGAGTTAAGGGAGTGTGTATGTCATACTTGCAAGTGAGCAAAGACTGGAAGTGAACAAATGCTGAGATGGCTGATTGCTTCCCATATATGTCTTTTAGCAATGTCCAGGCTCTGTTTGCATTTATAGAATTGGAGGTGACAATGGTAGAGGGTTGAGTTGAACAGTGCATAGATATTGCTAAGAGTGGCCTATTGGATGGTCTTAAGGAATGTCTGTAATGATACCCCTGGTAACAAAGGAGTGAATATGCATTTGATATGCATAATAGATGTTCCTAGTGATGAAGATTGGGATCAATGAGATAGTAATGAGGATGATTCCACCAATAATTATATGAGGATCCATAGTGATGGGTTTAGAATGTCTTAGCAACACTTTAGAGTGACTTAGAGATCTTAGACTTAGTTCTTTTAGAGAGTGAAGTGAGTTCATAGTGAGCTTTAGGTCAAGTGCAGTAATAGGAGAATCCCTAGATTGTGAAGTTGACAAGACTGGGGTTTAAGACCACCAGTTTGTCAACTATTTATACAAAACTGGAGATCTAACTATAGTAAGGTTGCACAGTAATGTGCAGTAAGTATGTGTCCATGTGATATAAGTGGCTCAGCCACAAGCATGAAATGAACAAGATGTAAACAAAGATAAATAATGATGAGATAAGACAAGTCCTTGCTAATTGTATAATGATAGTCCTTAGCAAGTAAATGTTATAATAAAATAAATAAGGATAAAAAAAAGGAAAAGATAAGTCTAATATAGTACTTGGAACTAAGCTCACACCTAAGTATGTAAATACTTAAGTACTATAAGAGAGAATAAAAAAGATGAGTCCTTACTAAGTAAAGTGGAGCTAAGCTCACACTTGTAGTAATAATACTAGTAAGTAAGATATAAGAAAAGAAAGAAAAAAAGAAAAAAGAAAATCATTACAAGGTGCCTAAGCAAGTGCCTTGTAACAGATATGACTGCCTTAGCTATGTCATTGTTGTCCTTCCATAGTTGCACTTCATCAGCATTGGTGATCATGGTCTGAGGTAGAGCACCTTCAATGTCATGTGTGGAGGTGATGGGCATTGTCAGGCTTCATTTATGGAGCATTTATTCCTTTTTTAATTCTTTTACTTTTCTTTTACTTTTCCTTTTGATTAGATTAGATTAGATCTTCTTTCCTTTCAGTCCATCAGATCTCATCTAATCTTTATCTACTTACTCTCCTTTATTGCTTCTCTTCTGGATGTGCCCATGCTGCGCATGATGTCATTACTCACTGCAGGTATTGTCTTCATAGACCTGCCCTATAGTTACTGCACTGGTCTGTGCACTTATAGCTGTAGTATATAGTCTTTGGTAGATAGTTGAATATACTCCAGCTTGTTATGGCTGGCAAATCCTTTCTTTTGGAGTGATCCTTAAGTTAGTGTGTGCTGGTCTCCCTTATAGGGATATGTAGGACTGCCACCTTACAGGCATGATCTCTGGTTTTGATATCATATACCAGACCCCCATAATAATGAGGGCAGACTTCACTACATTGGCCCAATGGTGGTAGTTTTCAGCATTTTCAGGGATGACATTGATTTTGGGGACGGAAATGGAAGATGTGGGAGTTGGAAGATATAGTATGATGGATAGGAGCACAAGATGAGTATGATGAGTGAGGAGGGAGATCCCAAGCATGAGAGTAGAGGAGAAGAGTGCACATGTTGCCTGGGCAGGGCCCATAACCTGATGAATCCAGGCCATGTGCAGAGTGGAACTAGAATAGTTCTTATTCTGCTTGTGTAGCTATCCTAACTATATATAGTAAAGTTGTCTATGCATGGACCATCGAAGTATGTACCATTGAACTGTGTACCAATGTATGTGCATGTATGTGTGTGCATACAGTATTGAGTCAAAAAGGAAGGAGATGTTTACTTAAGCATTTACTGATTGTCAACACTTCCTTCAGTTGTTCAGCTTCAATGATAGCATTGGCCTCACACTTATCTCACTTGCTGGGGAATATCACTATGTAAGGGTAATGTGACTGGTTTTGCACATGAGGATGCTCACTTGGGATGAAGATGGTGAAATATATCTCTTCACAGCAGCCATGACCATACAGGAGCAGATGATAGCCACTGTCAGACACTTATTTAGTGCCATGTTTACTCTCTTTATTCTTTTCTTTTATTCTTTAATGTTTCTTTTGATATCTGATTAGATATGATAATCTTATCTTTCATCTGTCATCTTGTCATCATATGTAATCCTCTGTCACTTATGTCAGGCTGCTATTATTTTCCCTATTTTTCTCTTCATTTTCCTCTATTTTCTTATATCTCTATCACCATAGATCTTATAATTGCTCCTGATCTATTGAAGCAATTCCCATGGTCATGCATTCCTTTTCTTTGTCTTTATCAGCCTATGATGCATATGTCATCCAATCTCTGATCAGCCTGTTCTATATTTAGTTATGACTCATTCTTCTCACCATTACTGTGCATGCTCACCAATCCTTCTCACACCTGCTGTGGAGTATCACCAATCACTCCCACAGTTACTGCAGAACCTCAGTCAGCACTTACGTGTCCCCTCTATTATTAGGTATGACATCATTACTATACTTTCTCATTCTCTGGCCCTATACTGTACTGCATGGTCTGTGCACATTCTAGAGTACTATATATACATAGGACTCCTAGCAGTTTATTCCCCAGTTCTGATCATCTGGGATATCTGCTAGGTACAGTAGCCTCTTCCTCCTCTTGTTATACTTCACTGATTATATATCTGGGATATCCACTAGTCTAAGCATGATCATCCTTTTTGTTGTTTTAGCATCTCCTTCAGTTGTTTGGCTTCAACATAGCGTCAGCCTCACAACTCAGTCTTTATTGGTCTAGACTATGAGGTCATAGCATGCACCTTAGGCATGTTCTCTATCTTGCTGCACTACTTACTTAGAGTACCTGCCCTTGTGTACTGTGCCTGGTCTGTGCACTGTTCCTTTTAGTATATAAATAGGATAGTAGATAGCCAACAGACCCAGCTTGATACAGCTGGACATCCTCTTCTCTTGTGTGAACTTGAGTTGAGTGCCCCTGGCTTCCCATCAGGGATATATGGGACTCCTGTCCTCACAGACTCTGAGTGTGGCACACTACAGAGAACACAACAGAGTGAGATTTCCAGAATGCAAGAGGAACTTTGCATTGTAAAATACAAGAGACTGAGCTACAGAATCAAGTACTGTATGATTCCTATATATGCTATACAACCCTGGGTTCTGGAATATTCTACCAGGGTAAAGATAGCACAGGTTAAGATGAAACTGTGGAAAGGAAAGTGTAACAGCAAACACAATGTCTTCAAAAGTGGGCAGGCAATGTAGAAGCAATGCAAGACCTGAAAACAATGCAGCATGAATGTGGTGGACAGTCCAAAGAACTGTCAGTGTAGGCCAGACTATGATATTGAAGTGCAAGCTCATGGTGAAAAACTCTCATGGTGATGAGGTTTGAGGCTGCAGGCATGCATGAGAGGAGAGAATGAACAACCAGTAGACTGGTGATCATGGATGCAGGCAAGTGTGCAACTAGAATCAATAATCATTATGAGACAGGGTTGCAGGTATAAGTACAAGTAGAGATGGCACACAGACCATGTAGACTACAGTGGCTGAATGTGTTTGCAGAGTATAGTACAGAGCACAAGAAAGTCAGATTGTTCAACACCCCACCTTGTTTGGACACACATCACAAAGTCCAAGGGATGCATAATGAGAGATGAAGGCAGGAAGTGGTAAAGGTTTAGTATCAGCAGTGATGGAAGCAGAAGGAAGATGACATATGATGATCAATGAGTTGGAAACACACTGGTGAATAAAGTAAATGTCAATGTCAATGGATCCCTTGTTATTGTTGATGTGCAGATGTTCAGTGCAATGGTCACCTGAGACCAAGGCACTCCATTCAAGGAGGCAAGAGGGAGAGGGTGTGAACATGTGGGGCAAAAGCCCAGAAAGAGACGTTACAACCCATGCATTGTGCAGAATATAGTAAGAGGGAGTGTAATTGCAAGCAATGGGAGGGAGTGATGCAAGTAGATCAACTAAAGATCAGTGTCCCTAATCTGATACCTATATATGTAAAGGAGCAGTGCACAAACCATGCTGATGTAATAAAGTGTGGGGTGTGGGTGTCAGAGTGAAGAGCAAGAACACATGTCAACAGTTATCACCATGTAGCACTGTAGCTTCAGTCTGTTCACACCCAACCTCCAGGAGTAGCATCCTTAGCCATTTCACATGAGCTGCTGCTTGTGACAGAGTCATGTACTCAGCTTCAGTGGAGGAGAGTGAAATGACTTGCTGCTTTCATGATACCCATACCACTGCACCTTCTGCAAGCTTGAATACATATGCACCCATGGACCTCCAGTCATCCTTGTTATTGAAACATGGGAAAAGTGGCAAACAGCACATTGAACATCATGGTGTAGAGATAGGCTTGTGAGCCCAGGTGAAGATAAATGAGCCAAGAGGACAACAGTCTAGAGGCCTAGAGAGCTAGAGAGCTAGAGAGATAGCTATAAGATGAGAGAAGAGGTGTACCAGGTGGTAGAGGGCACACAGAGAAAGCTGCATAGAGCAGGTATGTCAGAAGAGGGTTGAGAGATACTCACCTCAGCAACATGCAGAAGTGCTGAGGTGAGAAGATTATGAGGTAAAGAAGATATAGTAAGAGCAAGATAGAGTTGAACAGGAGCTCAAACCATAAAGAGAAAAAGAAATAAGGATATGTAAGTATGTCCAGCATCATATGATAGGTAAAAAAATTGACACTTGTCTGCCACCCAATCAGAATCAGAATACCCATACAAGCCAGAATTCAACTGTCCTTGATATTTGAAGGCACTGATGAAGCAATCCTTTCAGGTATTGCAATACATGCCAGGCTGCATTTAGGTGTTTGTGAGATGGATCAGTGACAAGTTGGGATAGTTTTGTTATGGTGAAGGAGATGTCAGGTCAAGAAACAATTGCAGTGTATAAAAGTGATCTGATGAGTTGTTGGTATTCTGATCAGAGTGAGGAGGAAGAGGTGGTGTCTGATTTGATAAGTAAACTAGATGAAGGGAGTGGAGTGGGTGTTGGATTGCAGTTGATGAGTCAGACATGATCTAGAATGTCAGAAAGATATGCAGTCTGATCTATGTCAAGAATGCACTTGGACCTGTCCTGAGTGATGTGTGGACTGAGGTAGGAGTTTGTTTCACCTAAGTCCATCATCTCAAATAACTTTGATAAGGCAGCTTTTACACCCACAACTTCACTGAGAAGCTTTCTGATGATGGTGAAGTCATCAATGTAGAGTATGATAATGAGGGGAGAGGAGGAAGTCTTTGAGACATATATATACTGGAGTCTGTGAAGGTGCAGGTGAAACCTAGATCCAGCATTGCAGCATGCACTTTGTGGTGCCATTGACAAGATGCTTACTTTAGGCCATAGATGGTTTTGTTCAGCTTGCATACTTTGTCTTCTGAACCTTTAACCACAAAACCATGAGGTTGTGACATGTAGATGTCTTCTTCCAGATCACCATTCAGAAATACCAATTTGATGTCTATTGAATGCACTTCCCAGTCTTCCAAAGCAGCTATAGTGAGGAGGATGCATAGCAATTCAAAGCAAGTGACTGGTGAAAAGGTTTCAGAACAGTCAATTCCATGTCACTGTCTGAATCCCTTTGCCACAAGCCTGGTTTTGTAATGTCCATTGGCTTTGTGTTTGAATACCCACTTGTTTCCAACTAGATTTTGTCCTGCTGGTAAATCAACAAGGTCCCAGGTGTGAAGCTTGGCAAGCATTTGGAGTTCTTGTTGGCATGCAATGTTCCAAGAGTTGGCAGAGTCAGAGGTGAGTGCTTGTTTAAGAGTGAGCAGGTCACATGAGACAGCAGTGTAGAGAGTGAAGGCTGAGTATGAGGAGTGGAAAGACATCAGCATCAGCATCAGATCCCCCTCACTCAATATCCACTACAGAGTACAAGCCATAGGTGCTATCTGTTGATTTTTACCTACCACATGATACTGGACACACTCTTACGTACTAATATCATTTCACTTTCACTTTCCTTTTTTATCACTCCTGCTCTTTATGGTTAAAGCTCCTCTACAACTTTATCTTTATACTGCTTTACTATATCTGTCTTGCTCTGTCATCATCCTACCTCAGCAGTCTTGCATAGCTGCTGAGGTGGGTACTCTTTTGCACTCTCTCTTATCACCATCTGACAAGTACCTACTCTGTGCAGCCTTCTTCTATCTCTTGCATACTCTCTCTTGTATGCACCCTCTATCATCACTCAGGTGTATTGCCATTGGACAATAGTCCTTTGGTTGCTCTTCCTCTTTGTGGGGCTACAAGCCTATCTTGATCATATCATGGTCTATCTGCTGTTTGCCTCATTGCCTATATTTTAGCACTATCACCAAACCTGGCAGGGTGGTAGGTGTCATGCCATGGCTGGAGGACCAGATGATTAGGACCAGATGATTACCCAGTAGTTCAGCATGGGCCTGAGAACATCCTGACTGGTGCTGTCATGGGCAGTCAAACCATTGAGGAGGATCAATGGGGGTGCTGGGAGTACCATGGTGCATACATTGAGCTCAATGAGTGGGAACTGGAGGCAGGACAGAGGGTGGGGTGACAGGTGGAGGAGGTGAGGGAGGTGGAACAGGAGGGAGATCAGCAGCTGGCAGAGCAGATGGAACAGGAGGGAGATCAACAACTGGTGGAGCAGACAGGGCAGGGGCATTGCCACTGTCATTGCCATCATCACTGTCATCATCACTGTCATCATTGCCATCACCACTGGTGGGAGAAGGAGGAGAAGGAGGGAATAGATCAAGCACATGGGTCAAGCTGGAGTGTTGAGGGAAGAGGAGTTCATCAAACATGGCATCTTGGCTGATGATGACTTTGTGAGTGGTGGGATCCCTAAACCTCCAACCTTGGGCTCCACTTTCATATCCAATGAAGAATCATGGGATGTGCCTGAGGTTCCAGCTTGGTGTGAAGAGCTGAAGGAGTGTGGACAAATGTGTGGCAGCCAAAGATGCAGAGATGTGAGACATCAAGGATGGGGTGGGATGACCAAGCCATGTGAGGGGTATCCCAAGAGAGGCAGCACATGGGAGAGTGATTGTATGTGTGAATTGTTCATGCAGGTTATGGCAGGCAACTACAATTGGGAGCAACATAAGCAAGAAGTGTATTAGATCTCTGAATGGAGAGAGCAGGGGCAGCATGACTGCAGCAAGTAGAGAATGTGTGGACAGTAGGAGAGTGCCATGATGCAAGTGAATGTAGCTGCAGGATTGTGGTAAGATAGAGGGTATGATGTGAGAAGTGAAAGTGCTTACTCAGTTGTCTGTAAGATGACAACTGGGGAGACTTGTGGTAAAGTGTGGATTTTAAATGAGAATAAATATTATATAGTATTTGGAGAGGATGGTTAAAGTGGAGAAGGGATCCTAAAGTACAAGGATGCCTAAATGTGTGGAGGACACACATTGTCCAGAGTATAGGTGGTGTGGGAGTGGGGAAGAACCCCATGGGGTTGTGGAGAATAGGTAATGTGTCAAATGTATGTAAATGTGTGTAAGGATGTAAGAGGAAGTGGAAGCCAAACGAAAATGAGGAGTGAGAGATATATCAACAACATACAGTAAATGTTCAACATGAATAGCATGTGTTGAAGTGAAGGTCAAAAGCCCTGACCCTGAACACAAGCTACAATTAGTCTTAGACAATGTAAGCCTCTGAGGTACAGTCACACATCATGTTAAAGGCACTTCACTTAACCAAGACCTGGTAGCTCAGTGGTTAGAGCACCCACCCAGAGTAAGGGAGGTCCTTGGTTTGAACCCAAGCCAAGTAACTATTTTGGCACTAGTGCTGCTCAACAGTGTGAAGAGCTATGGGCAGCTGGAACATTGGCAACACTGAGAAGGATGAATAGATGATGTGATAAAACAGATAGGCCTCAATGCCTAGATGCAAAAGCAGTCCATACAAGAGCATACTGCAAACACAAGATACAGCATGTGAAACCTTCTCATGCTACTACTGTACACACTCTCCACCACTACTACATACATGGTCTGTGTGCCAATCCCTCCTGTATATAAGGCAGCCAACTTATACCTACTAGATAAGACTTCTGATGTTCACTTCTCTTCACCTGTGTGTGACTCTGAGTACCAGTTTACTGGTTACTCTAACTCTCTTCTCCCTTGCATTTGCATCTATCTCACTTGCCCTCACAGTGACAAGCCCTATCTTCATAGGAGCTCATCACAGCAGAGGATGGAGACCACCACAAGTGGTCCTGAATGAATATGCTGAGTAGAATGAAAGAGTGCATACACAGATGAGGATACACAAGAGAGAGAGAGACTCAGCAACTATGCAAGAGTGCTGAGGTAGGACAATGACAGAATAAGACAGATATAGTGAGGCAATATAAAGTTGTGGAGGAGCTTCCACCATAAAGAAATATCAAAATGGTATGATGTAGAAATGGGCTGACATGAAGTAAATGAACCCATATGACTACTGGCACAATAAGTGCCCAGTCGAAGACAAGATGAGATGGAGAGTGTTAAGAGTGGCCTATTGGATGGTCTTAGGGATTGGTCATTTGAATACTCCTGGTAACATGATAGTTGACATAGACATTCCTGATGATGATGAAGAGAGGGATCAATAAGATAGTGATAAGAGTAATAGCCCCAAAGACTATATGTGTTACAAGGCACTTGCTTTGGCACCTCGTAACGCGTTTCAGTTTTTCTTTTTCTTTTTTTCTTTTATCTTACTTACTAGTAAAGTGTAGTATCATTACTACAAGTGTGAGCTTAGCTCCACTTTACTTAGTAAGGACTTTCTTTTCTCTTATATAGTACTTAAGTATTTACATACTTAAGTGTGAGCTTAGCTCCAAGTACTATATTAGACTTATCTTCTCTCCTTTATCTTTCTTTTATTTATTACAACATTTACTTGCTAAGGACTATTACTATACAATTAGCAAGGACTCTCCTTTCTCGTCCTTATTTACATTTGTTTATCTCATGTTCATTTCGCATTTGTGGCTGAGCCACTTATATCATATGGACGCGTACTTACTGCGCTTTACTGCGCAACTGTACTATAGTTAGATCGCTAGTTTTGTATAAATAGTTGACAAACTGGCGGTCTTAAACCCCAGTCTTGTCAACTTCGCAATCTAGGGAATCTTCCTTATACTGTGCTTGATCTAAGCTCGTTAATCACTCACTTCACTCTCAGAACTAAGTCTAAGAACTCTAAAGTCACTAAACGTTACTAAGACATCTTATACTCGTCAATCTGGATCTTCATATCGATTACGTTCATCAAGCCAATATCCAACCTTGGTTACCATGAGTAACATTTTAGACCTTCCCTAAGACCGTCCAATAGGCCGCTCTTAGCAATATGAGGATCCAGGATGATGAGTATAGGATGTCTTAGCAATGCTTAGTGACTTAGAGATCTT
>QLPN01001653.1:0-12355 GCA_003314395.1 Albatrellus ellisii | reverse complement strand
GTATAGTTGGGGCCGTGTTCAGGTGTTTCCTTGAATGGTGTGAGAAGTGTGACGTGAAACACAGGATGGATCTTCCATTTTGGCAGTAATTTGAGCTGATAATTGACAGGTCTGAGGACTTCTTTGATAGGAAATGGTCCGAACCATTTTGGGGCTAATTTCATTTTTGGGTATTGGAGTTTGAGGTTTTTTCCATCTAACCAAACTTGGTCACCTTCTTTATATGTGATGAAGGAAGTTTCATGTTTGTCGTGGGAGTCTTTGGTGATGCGATCAGTGAGTTTTTGACTTGCTATTACTTTGTCCCTGATATTTTGTATATGTTGAAGTCGGTTTTGTGCTTCTGGGACGTGGGTGGCGATTGGTTTGATGGTGAATCTGGGTTTGTATCCCATAAGGATTTTGAATGGTGATTTCTGGGTGGTGGAGTGAACGCGGTTATTGTGAGAAAATTCGGCAAAAGGAAGTAATTCGAGCCAATTTGTTGGTGATTGATTTCCTAGAGCTTGGAGATACTGTTCTATTTCTTGATTAACACGTTCTGTTTCTCCATCAGATTGTGGGTGATAGGCGGTGGACATTGCTGATGTAATTCATAACACTTTCCAGATTTCTTGAGTGACTTTAGAGGTGAACTGGGGTCCTCAGTTGGAGATGATTTTATCCAGAAGGCCAAATCGTTTCCATGCATGATCTAAGAATAGTTGCGCCATTTCTGAGGCAGTGATAGTCTTCTTGCATGGTGTGATAATGATAGCTTTCGAGAATTTGTCGACGATGATGTTGATTGAGTCATATCTGTTTATTTCTGGAAGGTCAGTTACGAAGTCAGTTGTGACGTGTTGCCAATGTTCATGGGGCATTTTGGTGGGAATGAGTGGAGCTTTGGTGGGATGAGTGTTGTTTTTGGTAGATTGACATGCAGCACATCCTTCTATGTATGCTTTGATGAATAAGGACATTCCTGGCCACCAATAATCTCTTTGAATGAGTTCGTATGTTTTCCATCTTCCTGGGTGTCTGGCTGGGGTGGAATTGTGGTGAATACGTACAACTTCTTTTTGAAGTTCCTTGTTGTCTGGAATATAGATCTTTCCACAGAAAAGAAGAAGTTTGTCTTCATAATTCCATTCTTGGATGCCTTGAGTTAATTTCCGAGGTCTGAGATTTTTGATTTTCTGGAATGTTTCTTGGGAAAGTGTGTCGGTTTTCAATTGTTCAATAATTTGCTGTTTAATATTCTTTGATTGAGTGGGTGTCAGGTGTCTTCCTGTAGCATTTATTCGAAATACTTTTGGATTTAGTACCGTGATGTCAGAATTGTCTGAAATTACCCCCTCCTCATGGTCTGGCCTCCTGGTCAGACGATCGGCTTTATTGAGGGTTCCTGGGCGGTGGGAAATTGAAAAGTTAAAACGGGAGAGGAATAAGCTCCAATGAGCTTGACGTCAGTTAAGTTGTTTGGCCGTGGAAAAGTATTCAAGATTCTTGTGATCAGACCAAATTTCAACGGGGTGAGGGCTTCCTTCGAGGTAGTGGCGCCAGGTTTCTAAGGCACAAATGATGGCAAGGAGTTCTTTGTCGTAAATGACATAATTATGTTCTGGTGGTGTCATTTGTTTGGATAGGTATGCGACCGGGTGCCAGTGGGAGTCAGGACCTTGTTGGGATAGTATGGCACCATAATCGAAATCTGAGGCATCGGTTTCGAGTTTGAAAGGGGTGTCAAGATCAGGTATTAACAGTATTGGGGTAGTTGTAAATGCTGTCTTCAGCTGGTCAAATGCTGTTTGTTGGAGATCTGTCCAGTCCCATGGTTGATCTTTACATGTTAATTCTGTGAGAGGTTTGGTCATTTTGGCAAAATCTTTGATGAAGCGTCGATGGAAATTTCCGAACCCTAAAAACGATTGGATGTCTTTGACCTTTTTTGGAATTGGCCAGTCGGTAATTGCCGACAATTTTGCAGGGTCCATGTGAACCTGATCATGGGAGATGATCATACCAAGGTATTCGATTGAGTCTTTCTCGAAGAAGCATTTTTCTGGTTTCAAGAATAGATCCTCATTGATAAGACGTTGGAGAACCTGGTGGACTAATTTCCTATGTTCTGATAGATCATTTGAAAAGATGAGGATATTGTCCATGTAAATGATGACATGTCCAGCGGTGATTAGGTCGTCAAAGAGGGCATTCATCATTGATTGAAATGTAGCTGGGGAGTTTTGGAGTCCGAAGAACATTACAGTAGGTTCCCATAATTTTCCATCAGCTATGAATGCAGCTTTATGTTCATCTCCATCTTTGATGCATACATTGTTATATCCCCATCTGAGGTCGAGTTTGGTAAATATCATAGCCCCTTTGAGTTTATTGATGAGTTCCGGGATAAGGGGTAGGGGATATTTGTTAGTGATGGTTCTTTCGTTTAATCTCCGATAATCTTGACAGGGATGTAATTTGCCATCTTTTTTTCCTACAAAGAAAAATGGAGCCACCCATGGAGAGTTGGATGGGCAGATATATCCTTTTTTGCTATTTTCGGAGATGAATGTATGAAGGGCTTCTCATTGTTTGTTATCGATGGGGTACGCTTTTCCGGCATATGGCTCGACTCTGGGTTTTAGGTCTATGGCGTGATCCCATGATCGTCTCTTGAGTAGATGGGTAGAAGCTTCTTCATTAAAAACTTTCCCTAGATCGTGATAATGGATTGGGACTAGTTCCATTCCTTTTCCATCACATTGGCTATTCATGGCAATTTGTGTGGATAGGGTGGTGCGAAAAAGATTTAACCCATCAATCATCCATTGGTCTTCTATGTTGATCTGGTCTTCTTCTTCGGAAAATGACTGGGTGGTGACGTGACTTTGTCGACATTCTGATGGACATCGTGAGAATGATACCGTGTCCTTGGTCCAATCTATGTTGGGGTTATGTTGTCGTAACCAGTCTGTTCCTAAGATGACATCTTCTTTTCCTAGATTGGTGATATAGAATCGGTTTGTTTCTATATGGGGTTTTACATTTGCTTTCTTGATTTCCAGGGTGATATGACAGGTATGTGTGGTATCTCTGCCAATGTTCTTTGTTCCATTGATATTTTTTACCGGTATGTGATGTTTGAGTTTCTGGGTTGGTAGATGGTGTAGTCATACAAAATCTTGATGGATTAAGATTCCGGTTGCTCCACTGTCGATTAATGCTTTGGTGGCGACTTTCTGATTTCTTATGGAGATTTCGACAGGAATGTGAATGGATGGAGAACCATTGTATTTCGAGAATGATATGTACAGTTCATTGTCCAAATTCGAGTTCCTGCTTGCAATGTCCAATTTGTAATCAGTTACTCCTTTGTCTGTCGCTGACTTAGGAGTCTTTAAAAATTCTGAGTGATCTTGAAGAGATCTTGCATTTCCGCATTGTCTTTGTCGGATAATTTCATGAGGGTGTGGGAAATGGTTATCATGGGGTCTTCTTCTTCATCGCATACTTGGGTTCCCCTTATTGCATAAGCGGGCTTGGGTGTTCCATAATTCTGGTCACGTTTGACCTTGCATTCTCTGCTGAAATGTCCTTTGATACCACATCTGAAACAAGCTCCTTCTCGTTTCCTTTTGTCACGTTCTTTGTCTGAAATCCTTCCATTTCCAGTAAAACCGGCGCGTGTGAATACTTCTTGTTGGAACGTTTCCATGGGAGAGAAGTCTTCTATTGCGCGAATAGAGCGAGGGTTTAATTTCCGTGAATGGGATTCAGTATCCCCTTTGAGTAGATCGTTGGGGTATAGGAATCGTCCGCCTTGTCCAGATCGAATACTGTTCTGGAAGTTGTTATTGGACTTGTTCTGATCTAACCTTATGGCGAGGTTTTGCCATTCTTGTAAGGTAGTTGGCAATACGTCCCTGGTCATCATGATGGTATCCTTGATGTCTTTTCTAAGACTGGTCTTGAATTTCTCGATGTTGGTTATGTCGTTATAACCCATGGTGTTGGTAATGGAGTTGAATACGGTGACGTATTCAGAAGCGGTGCCTCTTCCTTGGACTAACCTATCCAGGTTGTTGCGTGATAATTCCCCTTCGTTAGTTGGGTAGAACTTCTTTCCGAATTGGTCCTTGAACTGCTTCCATGTGAGCATTGAAGAGGAAGCGGTGAGCTGATTGATGATTTGTCTGGCCCATGTTCCGGCAACCATTCCTTCTTTGCAGAAAGATAACGCAAAGGCAATTTTATCCGTATTGTCTTTGAAAGTTTTAGTAAAGAAGTGGAGTTTAATCTTTTGGATAAAGTCTTTGGTGGTGGACTCTGTTCCAGAGAATTCTGATGGCTTATTGAGTCAGGGTTCCTTGGAAGAAGTGGATGACGTGTTAGCCATTCTTGGTATAGATTGTTGAATTCTCTTTGGGTTCGGGTGATCTGTTGTTGGTGTCGGATTAATTGGGTCTGAAGTCGTAATTCCAGTGGTGAGTCTTGATTGAATGAAAGGGGTGGATGAGGTAATGGTTTCGTCTCCTGAAGTTGTCACTTGAGGAGTAAAGAACGTTTCCACTTGAGGAAGTTGTTCCGAAACATTGATGGGCGTTCTTGGTTCTGGGGGTCCTGATGGAGTTCTTGTGCAAGATTCAGGCCTTGATCTTGGGATAAGGCTCTGTTGGTATTTGGGGATCATGGTGTGAGGCCGACGCTATGTCGAAGCTGAACAACTGAGGAAAAGCTAAAACAACAAAAGGATGATCACGCTTTGACTAGCGGATATCCCAGATATATTAGAGTATAGTAAGAGAGAAGAGAGAATGGTACTATACCTAGCGGATATCCCAGATGATCAGAACTGAGGAATAAACTGCTAGGAGTCGTATGTATATATAGTACCCTAAATCGTGCACAGACCATGCAGTACAGTATAGGGCCGGAGAATGGGAAAGTACAGTAGTGATGTCATATCTAATAATAGAGGGGATGCGTCAGTGCTGACTGAGGCTCCACAGCAACTGTGGGAGTGATTGGTGATATTCCGCAGCAGGTGTGAGAAGGATTGGTGAGCATGCACAGTAAGTGTGAGAGAAAGAGTCATAGCTAAAGATAGAACAGGCTGATCAGAGATCGGACGGCATACGCGTCGTTGGCCAATAAAAACGAAGAGAAAGAGTACGTGACCGTGGGAATCGCTTTGATAGATCAGGAGCGATTGTAAGATCTGTGACAGTAGAGACATAAGAAAATAGAGAAAAATGAAGAGAAAAATAGGGAAAATAATAGCGGCCTGACAAATACCCCCTTCTTAAGGCGAGACGTCTCAACAAGCAAAGAATGGAGATGAACATGCATGGCAAATGTCTTCTTCTTCACCTTCCATAGATTTGAAAGGGATGCCAGCAAAGAGTGATGGAGAGAGAGGAATGATGGAAGAAGATTTGGGTAAGTCTTTCAAATCTTCATATGATTTGGGAGTAATAACTCCATCATTGTCTTCATCTGTGAATTCATCTTCGCCGTCAATGATACCAAAAGGTACTTCCTCATATCCTTCATCAAGAACTGGTGGAGAGAGTGTAGGAATTTCTTCCTGAAGTCGTTGAGCGTAATGTGGTTGAGCCATCATCTCTGGAGAATATTCCATCTGGTAAAGGGAATAAATGGCTACCGAATGTATTGCTTGAGGATGTTCTTTATGGTACCTCTTAAGCATATCAGGAACATCTTCCATCAATACTGAAGCAGGTTCCCAAGAATTCTCCTCTGCAGGGTAGTCCTTCCATTTGACCAGATATTGAACTTTACCACGAGAAAGATGACTATTGAGAATTTCTTTGACTTCATATTCTTCAACACCATTTTTGATGATAGGAGGAGGAGGAGGGCGAATTTCTTGTTTGATGATGACATCTTTGACAAAAGGGTGAAGTTTAATGACATGGAAAACTGGATGAATTTTCATCGTCTTTGGTAATTTGAGGCGATATGCATTGTTTGAAAGTACTTCGAGTACTTCATAAGGTCCAAGACATTTGTGATCCAATTTCTTCATGGGTCTGCCTGTGTCAATATTAGTGGCTTCAAGCCAAACTTTATCTCCAATAGCATAGATGGGAGTTTTGCCTCTATGTTCATCATAAAACTTCTTCATATCATCTGCTGCCTTCTTCAATGACACCTCTGCTTCTTCTCTGATACGTTTGAGCCCTGCTACAAACTTGTCCACTGAATCAATCTTGGTAGACATATGAGGTTCATGGCCCATTCGCGGATTTTGTCCATAATTCAACATGAATGGAGAATATTTTGTTGCTGAATGGATGCGATTGTTATAAGCGAATTCTGCCATAGGTAACCAGCTTGCCCAATCGTTCTGTCAATGATAGAGATGTGGAAATATTGTTCGATTTCTTGATTTATCTGCTCTGTTTGTCCATCTGTTTGAGGATGATAAGCTGTAGATGTAGCTGTTTGAATCCCCAATAAACGATTCAATTCGCACATGACTTGTGACGCAAATTGAGGTCCTCTGTCTGATAATACCTTTTCTGGGAGGCCATGATGTTTCCAAACATGATCTCTCATAAGGCATGCCACTCCTTCTGCTGTAATTGTTTCGGTGGTGGGAATAGCATGAATCATTTTGGTGAAACGATCCACGACCATGAGAATGGAGTCGTTGCCTTGGCTTTCAGGCAATTTGACAATGAGATCTGTGGAGATGATCTGCCAAGGACGTGATGGAATTTCGTTAGGTGTTAACTCTCCTTGTGGTTTTGTAGGGAAAGTTTTCGTCCTTTGGCATAAGTCGCATCCTTTGACATATTTCTCTACGTATGACGCCATATTTGGGAACCAGAAATGTCGTCTAACCATTTCCAGAGTTTTCTTGTAACCTGGATGTCCTGCTAGAGGTGAATCATGACAGGTTTTCATCAGTTCGGCATACATTGTTTCTGGGACATAGAGTTTCCCATCGTAAAAGAGCGTCTTCTTTTCATCTTCACTCCATTGCGCGAATACTGCAGTTTTTCTCAAGTCTGCATCCAACTTGTCCCAAACTTTGTAGTCGTGATCTTCTTTTTGCGCATCCATGATTTTCTTTAAGATAGGAGGGCTGAGAGCTGCAAGGGAAATCTTGTGTTTGAAAAATTCCGGCTTGAGCAAGATGACATTCTTGTTGTCATCTTCTACCCCCTTCTTATGGTCCGAACGTCTTGAGAGGAGATCAGGGCGAACATTGGTAGAGCCTGGTTTGTGGACCATATCGATCTGGAAGCGAGACAAATAAAGAGACCAACGAGCTTGATGACGGTTGAGCTTTTGAGCTGTCATGAAGTATTCCAAGTTCTTGTGGTCAGTGATGACCTGAACAGGGTGAATGGAACCTTCAAGATAGTGACGCCATGCTTCTAGAGCACGGATGACAGCCAACATCTCCTTGTCGTATATGTCGTAGTTACGCTCAGCAGGAGACAAACCCTTACTGAGGTAAGCAGCTGGGTGCCACTTGTTATCCTGTCGAAGCTGCAAAAGGACTGCACCAGTGGCATAACCAGAACTATCTGCTTCAACTCTGAATGGATACTGCTCATCTGGAAAAACCAAAACTGGTTCAGAACACACAGCATCTTGTAAATGAGTGAATGCCAACTGCTGTTCATCATTCCAATGCCACTTGACATCCTTCTGCATAAGTTCATTCAAGGGTTTAGCAATGTTGGAGAACCCAAGAATAAAATGGTGATAGAAATTGCAGAAACCCAAAAATGAACGGACATCATGAAGGTTCTGTGGGATTGGCCAGTCTTTGATACCCTGTACCTTGACTGGATCCATAGCAATTTTGTTGAAAGAAATTTTTAGACCGAGGAAGTCGATAGACGTTTGTTCAAACTCGCATTTCTCTGGTTTGAGATAGAGCTTGTTATCTGCAAGTATTTGAAGGACTTCCTGTGTGACCTTGCGATGTTCTTCCATTGTTGCTGTGAAGATCAAGATGTCGTCCATATAGACCACCACAACTCCTTGAGAGATAAGACCACAGAACAAGTGGTTCATCATTGTTTGGAAAGTGGTGGGACTATTGCATAGGCCAAAGAACATAACCAAAGGTTCGAACAAACCTTTGTTAGTGATGAAAGCCACTTTCCATTCATCACCATCTTTGATCCTAACATTATTATAGCCCCAACGGACGTCCATTTTAGTGAAGTATCGCACTCCACAAAGTCAATCAATCAATTCTGAAATGAGGGGAAGAGGATAGCTATTCTTGATTGTCATGTCATTGAGTTTGCGATAGTCTTGGACAGGTCGAAGATCTCCAGATTTCTTTTTGATAAAGAAGAAAGGTGAAGCCATGGGGGATTTTGAAGGACGAATACAACCACTTTTCAGATTTTCTTCAATGAACAATTCCAGCTGTTTTTGTTCATCCAAAGAAAGATTGTAGACTTTACCAGCTGATGGTTTTGCTCCTGGTTTAAGTTCAATAGCATGATCCCAAGGACATCTAGGAGGAAGAGAATCGAAAGCTTCTTTGTCAAATACCTGTTTGAAATGATGGTATGCTTTGGGTACTATGTCTTCGAAATTCTTCTTCAACTTCTTCTTTTCTGCTTCTATAGCAAGTTCTTGGCTAATGTTTTGAATGGATGCCTCCATTTCCTTCTGGTCAATCATAACCATCAATATCCGATCTCCTTCTTCTTCAGCTGCTATCCTTTCTTTGGCTTCTTGATGTATAGTTCGATTTTGTTGCTTTATCAACTTCTTGTTTGATTTCCAGACTTGTCTGTCGGCCTTGAGGCATACTTCGCATCTGCGTGGACATCTTGTGAAGTGTATTTTTCCCTGTAGCCAATCAATTTCAGGGTTATGGATTTTCAACCATGATTCTCCAACAAGGACATTCTTCTTGCCCAGATTGCAGACTGCAAAGGTAGTGCGTTCAGTGTGACCATCAATGGTCATGATGAAGTCGATCATTTCTTCAATAGATCCCCCTTGATTGAGTGATCCATCGACATTGTAAACAGGGATGGGTTTTGCCAATTTTTTTGTGTTTAGATTGTTTTTCTTGACAAATTCTTTGTCGACATACAATCCAGTTGCTCCTGAATCAAGGAGGGCATCAACTTCTAGGACTGCTCCAGTATTCACCATTTTGATTTTGAGTTTCATTTCTGGAAAACTGGTAATGTTGAACAATGTTCTTCTGACATATTCCTTTTTCTCAACAGGAGGAATAACCTGTTGCACTTGAGGTTTCACTTCAGACTGAGAGCAAGATGGAACAATGCGTGTTAAATAAATTTGGGTACAAGCATTGAGATGATCAACATCCGTGTCATCAGTCTGAAGCATAGAGAACCTATTGTAGGATGGCGAACTTGTGCTCAGTTCCCGTCCAATCCAAAACCCGATTGCTGTGCTCCACTCTTTGAGCTATTTGGGTCATTTAACCTAAGACCATGTGCCTGAAACTCCTTCTGCATCTCAGCCAAGAAGTCTGCCTCGTTTAGTGCACGTATCTCTTGAAGGGTCCTTGCATTCCCCCTTCTTTGCTGCTGTTGCCCCTGTGGGCGTCTTGGCTCGGGACATTCTCTTGCAAAGTGTCCTTCTTTGCCACAATTGAAACATAGACGAGGGCATGGTCCTCGAGCTCTGTCGACATCCATTGGTTCTCCAGCAGGTGCAGCTGTAGAGTTAAATTGTCGAGGGGTAAAGGTACGCTGTTGTTGTTGCCCCTGTTGTCTCCCATATTGCTGCTGCTGTGTCTGCCTTCTTCCCCAAGTTGACTCAAAGTTCTGCATATCTTGATATGCATATGCCCTAATTCTTGCTCGTCTTATCCACCCTTCTAAATTGCCAGGGAGAGGCATCTCGACATAACAGGACTGGAGAAGAGGACGATTCATCCCTTTCTTGAACAATGTGCATAACGCACCATCATTATATCCAGACGCTGTTTTGTAAAGGAGGAATTCAGTGATGTATTCCTCTATGTGACGACCTCCCTGCGAAATAGTTGTTAATTTTTGTTGAGCCGTTTGCTCTTCATTATGATCTCCAAACGTGATCTTCATCAGCATGAGGAGTTCATCAAAGTCTTTAAACGGTTCATTATGTCTGTGAGGTGCTGTCCTGTGTGCCTCGATTTGCCGAAGAACTCCTTTCTTCCATTCTTCAGCATATCCTCCTTTGATGTAAGACAAGATGACTGTCACTTTATCATCGTCTTTATATTCTGGGTGTGTGCAAAGGATGAGATAAATTTGATCCAAATATGATTGGAATTTCTTTTTATCTCCGTCAAAAGGAGTTGGTTCTGCTACGCGAACTTTGGGGAGGTGGACCTGGGGTAGGAGGTCTGTTCCGGATCCTGAAGAGTGAACGCCTTCGCCTGATGCTAGGCGTGTCATCAGATCCATCATCACTTGTTGTTGCTGCACTAGCAGCTTCTGCTGATCCTGTATAATCCTCATCATCTCCCCAAAAGTCGGTGGTTTGTGCTCTTGATCCATAGGAGCAGATGGAACAGATGGAGGTACTAGAGTTGCTGCTAAGGCTGTACCAAGACTGTCGATTTTGGATTCTAAGCGCTGCGAGGTCGACGGTTCTTGATCTCCTAAGCTCATGAATCGATTCCTCAAGTGAGATTCTGGCTCTTCGCTGTCCGATCTGTGTGCTGGTGGAGATGGTTGTCTCCGGCTCCAAGCGTTCCACTGGTTGTCTTGAGACAGATTGACCGATAATCTGTCTTATGACTTCTATAAGTGTTCCTGTACTTCTGGTATTGAGCGATGTCAAATCGATGGCACGCTCAGTCATACAACAGAAGCACTATATTTTCAATAAAATGCGTGGATGATAAGGCAAGCAAACACGAAAACAACAAAGATCTTGAAAAACGAAATGTCTACACTAATATGTAGACATTTGAGGACCCCCTGCAATGTATGAAGCGAAGTGGTGATGGGGATTGATATGGAATGTGCGGTCTGGGTTGGCTCCTAACTCGAGGAGGACAGGAGGGGGAACGAGAGAGGGGTCATTGTAATACTGGTAAATCAAAGAATGAAAGAGAGTAGGAGGGTACTTAATGCGGTACCGCTTATCCTGATTCTTCCAATGCTCTGACCTTGGATCGGGAAAGACCCAGAAGGGGAACCACTCATAGTTTGTCGCTGGTTCGTTGCGACGTTGAATGATAATGCACACGTGCCAAGCAAGAAGGCGACGACGAAGATGAAGATGGGTAGTGGAAGGTCGAGTGGGAGGGAGAAGAGAGTAAAAATTTACATTTAAACCTTCGTCAAGGAGTTGCTCTGTCCTAGAGCGAGTGTGTGGGGGACGATGGTGGCGTGTGGAAGGGGTGGGTGGTCCCGGAGCTGTCAGATGACTCACTGAGTTCCCAGGTATCTGGGTATTGTACGTCATCCTCCCAGAACGTCCACGATTGTGTATCGATCACTCAACTCCAAGTGTCCACCACGTGCGTGCTGTGGAGGATGTTGCTGGGCGAGAGGTGGAGGTGTAGGGTGCTAAGAGCGGCCTATTGGACGGTCTTAGGGAAGGTCTATAATGTTACTCCTGGTAACCAAGGTCTGGATATGAGTTTGATGAACGTAATAGAGGTTCCTGATGACGATGAAGAGTGGGATCAATGATATAGTTATGAGGATGATTCCACCAATAACGATACGAGGATCCAGAGCGATGAGTGTAAGATGTCTTAGCGACGTTTAGTGACTTAGAGTTCTTAGACTTTAGTTCTTAGAGAGTGAAGCAAGATTGCAATGAGCTTAGATCAAGCGCAGTATAGGAGAATCCCTAGATTGTGAAGTTGACAAGACTGGGGTTTAAGACCACCAGTCTGTCAACTATTTATACAAAACTGGAGATCTAAGTACAGTAAAGTTGCGCAGTAATGCGCAGTAAGTACGCGTCCATGTGATGTAAGTGGCTCAGCCACAAGCACGAAATGAACATGAGATAAACAAAGGTAAATAAGAGTGAGAAAAGAGAGTCCTTGCTAATTGTATAGTAATAGTCCTTAGCAAGTAAATGTTATAATAAAGAAAGATAAAAAAGGAAAAGATAAGTCTAGTATAGTACCTGGAGCTAAGCTCACACTTAAGTATGTAAATACTTAAGTACTATAAGAGAGAAA
The DNA here is from genome assembly GCA_003314395.1 of Albatrellus ellisii. Classification (NCBI taxonomy): domain Eukaryota; kingdom Fungi; phylum Basidiomycota; class Agaricomycetes; order Russulales; family Albatrellaceae; genus Albatrellus; species Albatrellus ellisii. The sequence continues at coordinate 198 of QLPN01001653.1, read as the reverse complement.
GGAAATATGAGTCCTTACTAAGTAAGATAAAGAAAAAGAGAAACAAGAAAAAAAAGAAACACATTACGAGGTGCCAAAGCAAGTGCCTCGTAACATAGGGGGTGAACACTAAAGCAGCCAACAATGATTTGGAGAGTGGAAGATGGTGAGCAAGGGACGTATACTTTAGTCCACAAGCCGCAAGTACACTCACTCTCG
>QLPN01001651.1:321-14623 GCA_003314395.1 Albatrellus ellisii | reverse complement strand
CAAAGCAGGGAAGGAGAAGTTGGCGGGGGCTCTGGAAAACTCTGATGGGATTGAGCTGTTAAAGTTGCCCGTTGCAGGAGTGAGTGGTGTGTTCGAGCTGATGACAAATCCAGGCACACGAGGGATCGTGAAGGCGAGAACAATACCAATACTGCAATGCAATAAATTGTGTTCAAGAGGAGGTGTGAATGTAGATGGAAACGTACGCGGCGCAGACCCCAAATGCGATGAACACTGCTATACGCTTCGTCAACCATTCTTGTCCACAGAGTCCCCTCTGTCCGCGATTAAACTCCTTCCATTTGCGCCACCGTTCCTCAGACTTCTTCTCCTTCTTTCCACGCTGCGTCATGTCCAGTAGCTCTGAAGCCTTCCATTCAGCCCCGAGCGCGGGCACGGTCACCATTTCGACGGGGCCGGCCACACCACTTTCCTCGTCTATCTTTGTCGACCCTGGCTGGGAGACGATCTGATGATAACTACGGGATGAAGATGAAAGATGTGCCCGCCTACCTCAAGTCATGAACACGTACCTTGCGCTGCCCTGTCCTAGGCCGAAAGCCGTGCTATAGCGAGGGCCTGCATTGTTGAAGTCGGCATATACATCCCAGGCCGGCTCATTGCTCTTTTGAAGATCTTCTTCATCATAACCTCCCTTCACCGGCTCTGTGCGACCTGCAGCGAAATACGAGGTCCCATTGTAGCCGGCAGACTGTCCCCGGATCATATCGCCGCTAGCCCGAGCACTTTGAGGACCAACTTGATTGTAGAATGACGACGACGAATCCTTGCGGGTCCGCGAGTCCATCGGTGCTGCTGGAGGTGGCCCGGAGAAATCTTGATTAAGCGCATCGACAGAGCGTCGGCCGCCATAGAACGATGAGACAGCAGACTTGCGGTCGTACTCCATTGAGAAGTAATGGAGAAGCTAAAGGGTATGTGTGTATGGAAAGAACGTGTGTCCAGGAAGACACTAGCTGCGATGAGCTCAATAGTATATGAACACTTTGAAGAAATGGCAGCGCCACAGGCTCGCTGCCAGCTTCACACGCGGGCCGGGGCCAGTCCGAGTGCGGCTTGCCGATCCTTATTAGTGCCACCATTCAAGCTCTGGCATAGTTACAATTAATAATCCAACGTTGCGGTTCCTCTGACCCACTTCTGAAGTATCCTTGCAATCGACTTTACTGTCCTGGGCAGCTCCTCGACGATGCACAAAGAATCAAGATGGGGTGAATCAATGGCCAATAGTGGTGCCATTGGACAGATAAATAGGAAGGCGAGCAAAAGGACTCGGTCAGCGCGTCGCTCTTTGACCTCTCAGCGTCGTACACTCGTTCAATCTTGATGACACGTCCATCCTTCGCATGATGAGGGTTGAGATGCTTAGTGGTAAGAGCAGTGTAGAAACCCAGTGGGGGTGGGGAAGGCGCTGACTCGCATCGCACCTTATAGTGGTTGTGACACTGGTAAAGTTAACATCCATGTGTCAATGAAAGTATTGGTCAAGTATATCTGTTGAGTAATGCCATCAATTCACAGTGATATATACACGCAAGACCGTAGTAGTATGGCATATGATCTACTATTCCAAGGTCAATGAGGTCACCTGCCGGCTGCGCAGGGAACATGTTGTCAACATTGGACTCGGAGCTGGGCTCGATGCTGACCATAGCGGAGACCGAGTAGCCAACATCACAAGCTAAGTCCTGCAAGTCCTTGGTTGGAGGGAGAGGATTCATGAGGCCCAGAAAACATCTCCACAAAAGAATGCCAGTAATGAACGGAAGTGGCACGATGTGAGTGTATGGTGGTTGAACAGTTTGTGGCCCATCTCGGGGTACACTTCGCGTGAGTTTTCGTTTGCCAGAGTCCATCAGAAAATCCATTACATTGACATCACTCTGTTCCCAGGTCGCGCATTGTTTTCCCGTTTTTATGTCCGCTTTAGACGACATTGCGGCTGTCGCGAGGGGTTAGATCTCGACGCCTTCACGCCAGTTGAGTGAGCATCCCCATGCCATGAGTACGACCCGCCGCGCTGCATTTCCCATCTATAGTGATCTCCTGCAAGCCAGAGAAGCGCTCGGACTTCAATAATTAGCGCTGTATCACCACGTGACCTTGACGACGAGGCTTTCGTCCCCCCTTTGTCGTGGTTCTGACGCATTCGTTCGAGTCCGCCATTGCACTCCCACGGCAACACACATGAAGATATCAAGTTCTGAATCTACAGATGGAGATAAAACTGGAAACGCCGCAGCGGTTCACTGTAGCGCAAGCATCGTCCCCTTGTACAGATGACATATGCAGGTCCGTCCCATGCTCATGTACCTCTTGTACATTGAAGAACACCATCATCTTGGCTATGCATCCGGTCGAATAATCCGGCCTCCACGTCTCGCCAGGGTCTCTCGCCATCCAACGACGTACGCGCCGACACTGTCTGGTGCGATCGTATCAATCCCGACCTATGTTCCCGCTTCTGCTCCTTATTCCACTCGTAATTATGCAAACACCACTGCATGACGCTTTTGCGACTCACCAGAACCAGTAGCGGCATCTCTGCTTGGACCTTGGCTCACATTGGAGGCTGACGTTGCGTTCTTGACGACGCCGATGGTGGAACCTAGAACCGTGATATCGTATGAGCTTTGCCTCGAAGCCACGATATCGACGTCACGTACCAGAGCCAATGATGTTTCGATACGGGTTCTTGTCCTTATGGAACAAGCGGGATAGGAAGCTGGCCTTCTTTTCATTAGATGGTGGCGTCGACGGGATGGTGGACGTGGTGGAAGAAGTGGAAGTGGAAGTGCTTTTCTGAGACGGCGGCAAGGTAAGAGTGGTTGCAAGGTTTGTTTGCGGCATATTACAGAGGAGTGAAGGATATCAAGGTAGTATAACTGGCAGGGGTGAGCTGGCTGAGACGTCTGAAGATGTAGCTATTGCAATTCTCCATATGTTGAGATGGTCTACTGCTTTTATACACCATCTTGGCTCGGGGATCGACTGTGACTCATCCTGAACGCAAGTAGCAACTGACTGCCATGAAACCGAGCCTCTTCACAGTTAGACATATCTGGCATGTAGCGTACTGGCGCCATCTGCTGTGACATTGCTTCCGTTCTTTCAATAATAGACTATCGGGAGCAGATGACTCAACATGGAAGTTCTTCTGAAGTGTACTGCGTAACCAATCCGCTCATTTACAAGGACTAACTAGCACTGACTCATTATGAGTCAGGATAGTTGAGCGAAGATGTCGGCCTTTTACTAACAGCACTAAACCAAAGCGTATACATCACTGCAGTGTTGATTATGCACGCATCCGGGGTCATCGCTGCATGTAGTCCTATGTCCATCCACCGTGGCTGCGCAAGAAGTGCTAGATGGTTGTCTTCACTGCGAAAGAGCAGCGTAAAAAGTTGAGACTGACTAGCACCTGGTGATGTTGTTGTTCATGATGCTGGCGACGGCGATATACATGTTAGGGACATATAAGTAGCTTGGAGTACAGGGAAGGCACCCGACCGAGTGTGTACAGTTCATGCAAACCGTATCGAGTATCAAACCATATCACGACCCAGGATGATGTGTCATATTCGGTTTACGACAGTTAGGCGAGATATATTTTATATCCGTTTGCGCGACGAACCTGTAAATGGCTGTAGCATACTGTTGTTCCAGGGTCAATCAGATCATATGATGACGTGGTTCCAAGTCCTCCCTGATAATCTTGCCTTTCTTCAATCCAGAGTGACATTCTCTTTCTGCCTGTACAGTAATATATATGTAGACAGTTCTCTTCGTGTGCGCTACGCTCAATATGAAACACCTATACGCGACTGGAGTTATATGTGCAAATATCCTCTGAGGCACTTTGATGTGTTGTCACTGCTGCCAATATTGCATGGACCAGGTGAGAGTGTCTGTCATCAGTTGACCACTGTAATATCTGGTCAGTTGACAGACTCAGACGTCATTCAAATCTCCCGCTCATTGGTCTCTTGTCAAGTCTGTTCCGAGTCTGTATCTGGCATGCAGGCCGCACATAATCCATCAACACATCGTAGTCGCGACGTTTGGGCGTTCGCACCATCATTTGTTGATAAGCAGCCCACCTCCCTCTTGCACCGCGACCAGTATCTTGCACATTCTTCTCACCTTCAATGATGTCCAGCTCAACGTCGCGTCACATCTCTGTGCGCGAGAAGCACAAGAGTCTTGTCAAAGCGCCCCGACCTTCAGACCTCATACCAGTCCTACAAGTCGTCATGCAGGCATCATCAGCTTTCAACCATCCGTAGTCTGCGGCTGGCAGCCTTCTCAATGTAGTGGGATGCTTTTCTTTCTCTACTGCCACAAAAACCTCACCTGCTTCCCGTCTGTGCGCGACAGAAAGCACCCCAGAACAAATTCGACGCTGCCGATTCAAAGATGCATTTTCCCAAACCCATCGAAATACTCTTGGGCCCGCTGCGAAACCTTGGTTTGTGTCCGCCCGCGCTCCATGAATGCATAGAGAGATTGTCCAGGTCACTTTACCCTCATTCCTCATGTGGCCTTGTCAGTTGTGCCTGATACTTACCTGGGATAACGCTTGATTGACGATATAATAGACTCTCTTGAGGGGGGTCAAACGATGCCAGACACTCCCTCGCATTCTCAATGCAGATAAGGATGCAGTTACAGTAGCGGCATGCGTGCGGAAGCTCAGGCAGTCCATCGATAATTTCTTTAGGTAACCTTGTTGTCATCGGCTCTTTGACTTGAGTGATCCCTGAACTCTTGCAACAGGTAGGGACCACCATGTTGGTAGAGACGTTGAGGTGCGTCAGAGACTCGGAGTACATGGTCGTGCTGGTATGTTTGTCGGAATATGTGCACAGGACATCCGAGGAGAAATACAGGGAGGCTTTGTCAAGATGGAAAATGTTGTCCGTGAAGAGGTAAAGGTTGACTGAAGCGCAGATAAGTGGCCGGGTGCCGCGCTATGCACGTGCCGCCCGATTTGACCACGATAGCAATCGAGTGTCATATATGCAAGATGTTAGGTCGGCGATCCTTAATACGATACATCACGGGTTCAATGGAGAGACCCTCGAGACCACCGGGACTTTGCCAACGGAAGGGATTCTACAAGGTTGGATATTCTGGCTGGATGAAGTGGCGGGAATGGTCAAGTCTATCATTGCTTAGACCGTTGCCGATCGCTTCAACAAAGCTCACAAGTCCACTGCATCCGGTTTCTGTTCGGGGGACGATGCTGATTGCAGTAATCTCTCTCTGATATTCCTCATGATAACGTATCAGTCATTTTTGTGCTGTCCAAAGTCTCTTTCACAGACCTTGATTACACACGTGTAGATAGTTGATAACTATGGAGTCAGTCCACAGGAGTTGGGATGATGATACAAGTAACCCGTTTATATGATGTGTGTAGCCAGTAAGAGCCGAAAGAACCACAGTCTGTATCCCAGGACTTCCCTCCAGATGTTTGGTCATGTTCATGCAACCGGTGAGGTATCCCACTGTAGGAATCCCTGCGAAAAGTGACAGAAGTGATTAGCAACTCTTTGATTTGCTAGCAGGTCGGTTCTTTATGACTGTTGTTTTACAGAACCAGTACCCACTGGCAGATAGCAAATAACCCAGCCAATCAGTCACAAATCAGACTGGCGGGCGCAAGATGGACGCTCTGACTTTAAATGTCGCGCTGCATTTTTTCTGCTGTGCATTCGTCCTGGCTTGTTCTCGATGGATTACAGAATACCTTCTAGGACATCCTCTCTATCTTGCCGTCCGACATGTATTCGTCAACGCTCAGGTCCGTATCCACTGAAGCCATCTGACCATTCCTCGGATGGGTGCGGGGGGACCTCTGCTGAGGATTGTAGGGCATCGACGAATATCCATATTGCAGATTGCGGTAGGCCAATTGAGGGCCGATCAAACACTAGCGGAAGACATGATTCGCTATACCATTCGAAGCTCAGTACCTCTCACCCTACGGTCTCACTCGTGCACCCCTCGCATCCGTCGCCCCCTCTTCCATCTCTACCCTCCTCCGCATGCGGCGATTGTGACGACCATCTGCATCTGCACTCTTTCTGTCCCATAAAACAGGACATGTCTAGTGCACAGGAAGCATCGTGCACAGGTGATCATGACGCAGGAGCGTTCAGTGCTATTGCTTTGACTCCCCGACTACAACCCATGGAGGGTCCTACGATTACTATGCCCAGTACACAGTCAGGTCTCGCCGGGAAAGTGCTCTGGGGGCCGTCTTTGCTCCGTGTGGGACGGGCGTTGCCGTTAACGAATGCCCTCAAACTCCTACGGCGGTCTGGAAAATCGAGCAGCCAGGACCGTGACAAAGTCACGTCTGAAACTTACGCTGTTCTGCCATCCTGCATTGCAACCACAGACAGGTTTACACAGAAATGGCCACGGCCGCGGTCTTTGCATTGGTCGTCTGCATACCACCCGAAGTGCGGCACGTCTAGAGACAGAATGAGTGGATGGAGCGAGACTGACATGAGAAACGCCCTCATTGAAGGGCAGGGGCTGGGTATGGATCAAGCCGGAACATGGACGGCATACAAGTGGTGTCTACTCGTCAGCGTCTTATCTGTTTCCACTCTTGGACTGGGAGGCCTCGTATGTTCTATCCTGACATGGCTAGGAGGTGCGCTGGTGCTTCCTTGACGCAAACTATACCCTTGTGATACTTACGAATATCTACTCACAGCATACCCTGCCGCACCAATCGTTTTGATCACAGACATGCCTATCCTAGTCCTCTTCACCTTGAGTTCTTCGCTACTGCTTGTTGCATCCATGACGGGCATCACCGGAACGTTGCTGAATTCGCGCCCCATCCTCGCCATCTATGCCCTCCTTCTGTTTCCATCATTCTTTGCCTCGGTTTCAGGTGGCTACGTCGCGTACAGAAAGTCTCATTTTGCGCTCGATCGAAAACTCAATGAAGCATGGAATTCGTGGTACACGCAGGGCGCGCGTACCGTGATCCAAGGAGGGCTTGATTGCTGCGGGTGGGCAAGCGCGGGGCATGGTGCCGCATCATCCGGCACTTGCTATGCGCGCACTCCGTTGCCTGGTTGTCGCGTGCCACTTCTTTTTTTCGAACAGGATACCCTCTCTACGATCTATGGCACAATCTTCGCGCTGGTTCCTCTGCACCTCGCCAACATCTTCGTCGCGCTTCTGTGCGCCAATCACGTTACGCAGCGGTTCGGGAAGGGCATCATGCCTAAGCGGTATCGGCTACAGGTAGGGGACATCGCCAATATGGGTGAGAAGTGGGTCAACGGGGACGGACCGTTTAGCACTGGAGTGCCTGTGGAGCTGCCTCGCACAGCGGGCGGACTCTCTCGTGGATTAGGATTGAGCCGTAGTGATAGAGAAGTGTTTCAACGACCTCACATGAAGCGGACCATGTTGTAATGCTGCCGTATCCCTGCTGTGGTGATTCGGAATCTGACACGGTGTCGAACTCGTTTGTTCCGTCAATCATGGCCATGGAACCATGAACAACCGCGTGTATTGCAGATGGAGAAGATCATGAGACGGAGATTGCTTCACCTACCTGGTGACTTGTGCATGAAACAGAAGCCAGGCCGAGGCTTGTATATCATTTGTGCATTGCAGAACCCTGTTTATGTTGAGCAGATTTGCGTTTCTGATTGGTCTCGTAATTTTAAACCCCAATACCTCTGGCTGGTACATTAATATTATTTAGGGGGGAAACAGCTGTTAGCTATCCCTGGTTTCGGACGTCGGCTCATCAGCCGCCGCTCACTTAAGTCATAGAGAAGACCGTTCCCAGTTCAATCAGACTCCAGCCAACGTCCAGTCAGTCAGGTGTGTTGCACAATGTTGTAGCCCAAATCCTCCCTACTCTTCTCCGTGACAGAGTCACGCTAAATTCATCATCCCACAGGCCACTCTCTTCATCAAAATATGACAGGGGCCGTGAAACATTACTTCTTTTAATCATTTCAGATTGTCGAGGAGTCTATGATGAAGGTCTATAACCTTCTGTGCCGAACCGTGACGTAGTTTTTCGGTCGAACTGCTTCCATATTACATTTCCATCTTCAAAATCAATGGTGTAACCAACCGGTGACATGTTATCAACTTGTTAGTAACTAGGGCAGCATTTGGTGTGTTTCAAGTTATTAAAGGTTTAGGATTGCTAGCAAGGTGTACTGAGAAACTGCGTGACAAACCAGCACGTATATCTCTACCATTTGGTCAGACTTGCGAAGCAACAATTGTCACAATTACAGCAAGTGAATTTTCAATGTTGCCTTTCCCAGATTTCGTTGTAAAGGCTGTTCGAAAATTTCCATGCATATCCTAGCTTCTGAAAAAAAAATACCTCATGAAGAATCCAGCAAAGTCTTACCCTTGTAGCTTCCTTTGGTAGATGGCAGCAGATCAACTGAATGCAGGCCAACACAGAATATAACTGCTGATGTAATACCCAGTTTTCGGCCAGCTGTCAAGTTTCAGAGCATTAACGAGGCTGTCTCGTGGTATGGTCAGTTGTAAAATGATAGCAACACAGCTGGAGAAGGCAGAGAAGACAGCGGGAGTAATAGTAAAGGTGAGGTGAACAGTGAAGAGGTGCATGATGGTATAGCTCAGGTATATTCGCTCGAGATCGATGCTGACACTGGCATCGACATCAATTCGGAGGCACTACACGATATGATTTCGACTGACCCAATTGCACAGGATCTGGCACCAATGCTATTAGCCCCTGCACAGGTGCCAGTGCCAGTAGCGGCCAGTACACAATCAAATTATGACTGGTAGTACTATGCTTGTACGCCTGTATCCTACGTTCTTTCTCGCCTTTTCATATAAACATTGTTAATAACGTCCATGTTGATATTTGTTAATAACCGTGTTAGAAATGGTCTCAGAGGGTACCTGTTAGTAACTTATGTCAGAATTCGGTTACTAACGGAACCTGGAGAAGACATAAGGAAAAAGTCTCCCAAGGTGGGCAGAAAGCCGTCATCCATGACCTTTGGTTCGCCAACATGACGCTCATCTTGACGCTCGCGCAGAGGCCTGAGGATGCCGACCTTGACTTCTACGCAAGTGCCTCAGGCTTTAGCCTTGGCTTTCGTTTGCAATGGAAAGGGTTTATCTACGAATGGTATATATACAAACATGTTCGTCCATCACAATATATACAGTAAAGGCGACACAAGTGCCCATGTAGCTATAGCATATCTACAGATAAAACATGCAACTAGTAGTAAAGAGACAATGGGATCTACAGGTAAAACATTAGTAGTAAAGATATAACAAAGTGGAATGGATGCCAAGCGGGTAGGTGTATTGGATCGAGGGCCCTAGTGTAATCAACATGAAAAATCTTCTGCTAATCTTACGGCTGATCCAGGAGAGTGGCCGTCGAATGCAAGCGGTTTTGGAGGCTTCAAGCAGGGATCCCCGAGTTGGCACCCTCTTGCAGACTGTGGTAATCTTCTTCAACCTCAATCCATCCCGGCCAGTCGTCGCAGTCAAGATCGACATGCTCGAGCGTCGGAAACACGGTATAGATATGTTCTGCCAGTTGCGAAGGAGGCAATGGCTCGCCGGCCTGGCCGGTGCACCCAATCGTCAGGGATTTGAGTGTCCTTCCGAGTCGACGCGGGACGGCGCTTGATGGAGACTCGGGTGAAGGCAAGTGCGAAATGTCCATCAGCAGGATGAGGACGCGGAGGCGGGGACATTGAGCGGCGAACACCGCCAGGCTCGCGAGTGTGGCACATGGGTGGTCCGAGAAGTACGCCGGATAGTCGAACGCGTCGACAGGGCGCGACCACAGTTGGAGCTCCTCAATCTCAGGCCACCAGCCCGCGACAATCTCGACGTCTGCATCGCTCATAACAGCTGGGACGGCGGCATCCAGACGGAAGCACTGCAGATGCGCGAGCTGAGCGAGCGGGCTGAGCGTGTCGCGCGTGAAGTGCAGCTGCGGCGGGGGCATGTGGTCCAGCGGCTCGCAGTAGTTCGTGAACGACTTGATGGAGAGCGTGCGCAACGAGTGCGCGGTCTTGGCGGCGAGGCATGCGAAGACGGGTGTCCACTCGTCAATCGAGCGGTGCTTACAATCAGACTCGAGGTCCAGAGTGTGTAGCGCGATGTTGTGCGGAAGGCATTGGAGGAATGTGATAGCGACTGCGGGCGACGAGCGGACGTTCAGGATCTGCAGGGCAGGAAGGAATCCATCGAAGTTGGGATTTTTCTTGGCTACCTGCAGAGCTTCTGTGAAGGCGTCTCCATCCATGCCGTCTAACTGGATGGAGAGCTCTTTCAGGCACGGAAAAGAAAAAATTGTCGCGAGGATGCGTGGCGTCAGACCCCTGCCTATGGACAAAGAGAGCGAGCGCAGTCTTGACATGGTAGCCACGGCGTAAGATCCTCGCTGAGAGAGACGGCCGCGAAAGAAGAGGCTCTGGAGACGTGTCGCATGTAGGGCGATAGATTCTAGGTAAGGATCTATAGGGTCAACTGTCTCGGGTGATTTTGGGCCGGAAAAGCACAAGTCTATGGAAACGCTGCGCAGATTCTCGGATAAGTAAAGATTTGTTGGTATATCCCTTTTGGCAAGTTCGTGCATGGCGATGTCCACTATGGACAGAGATGGAAATATTGTTCGTGTCGCGACCTGCTGTTCGATGAATGAAAGAGCCTCCTCCGACAAGTTGGCATAATTCCGAGGGTGGCGAACTTCCCGAACCCTCGAAGCATAAGACGTGAAAGCGGATAGGGATTCAGCCGGAATATTGTCTGGTATTGTCTGGGTATATCGAATGCGGTCAGTCGTCTCATACGCAGCGTGCGGGACGAATGGATGGTCAACGCGCACCCAGGTATTGTTTGCGTATGTGGCGCCGGGTATTAGTGCTAACAACGGGCCAAACGATTTCAGCGACTGCCATGCATAGTCCAGAGAAGGGTCCTTCCACGCGCGACAGACTGTGGCCAAGGGGACAAATATGGGTCTGGCGGGAAGGCGTTTAACATCGACATCTATTTGTCCGAGGATTGTTCTGATGAGTTCATCTATAAGTAGGACTGGATGCATGGTCAGCGAAAATAAAAACAAGAATATACTGGTTTGTTTATGAGTAACAGCCGTGCAAAAATGAAAGGTAGACAATGGCAAGCGAGAAGAAGGCCACGGTAGGAGTCAAGGGGAATGTGGTATTCTTTTAAAAAACAAAGACACACCGCGTTGCCGAAATGACGGCCCAGCTGAACCGGAAGCCAAAATTATGCACTATTGTTGTTGCACATATATCAATGCCGGATCTATAGCGCTATTGTGCCGCGTGTAGGCAGAAACCTTTTGAGAGGTTGCTATGGCAGGTCTCAGGCTACCCTAGATATCAGCCTAGGTTCGTCGAAAACTTGATTCACGTTGATGTGCGGTAGCTACTGATAGTTGGATTCCGCGTCGCGCGACATCACGGTTCGAAACCGTGCTGAGCACCCATATTGTTTTGGCGGCGATGAGGTACTCGAAAGTGGCGCTCCGCGCGCCGCTAACCTTGCTTGGGATTACCCTCTTAGGTGTCCCGATCAAACATGTCTTAAATATTCCAAAACAGGTACATGCAACAATAAAACGTAGCATGGACAATGTAGACATGCATTTGTGAGAGGAATGTATTTGGATCCAGAGACGGCTTCTGTGTTCTACGTAGAGAGTTGAGTTGAAGATTGTTAGGCTACAATTAATATGTGTGCTGCTATGTCAAAAAGCAAGGCATGTCCGTTGTGTGGGATGTAACAATAAGAGTGATAGCTGGACAATTGCGGAAATGTAAAGTTTGCGGACGTGGCAATGATAGAACAATGCCTTCTACAGAGTAGTAATTAATGCTGATGCGGACGAGACTGTTCCGCGTAATCAACAGTACTTTGTGATAACTCCGTCAGTTTGCCCCTGTTGCCGGTGGGAAGCTAGGTATGCTGTACCATCCGACAAACCCGAGAACAAGAATTGTACACGAATAGTCTCGGACAATTATCATCCTACGTCGGCACTACTGTATTTCATGTCATCGGTACTTCGATTGTCCATTCGACAACACAATACAAGGGGTCAAAGGCTCAACAAACTTGAAATGTACAGCCATAAAGTCAAAGGTGAAGGCATAACTGGAGCGAGTCATTTGACATAAAGCACCAAAAATTAGCTAATGACGAAAGAGGGACGATTGTTGTGATTGTTCTACATCTTGGGGAACCGAGTTCGTCAAAATTAAGTAAAACCCCTCCTCTCTATTGAGCTACTGTACCAATGGATTTCGATCTATCCTATGACCGTGATATGTTTGATATATTCGGCATTTCGGCAGAGGCTAGACAAGAGCAAAGAAAATCGGCAGATTTATCATATCTTTGGCTTATAGGCTTATTTTTCACTGATTTTGTGTGACCACATAAGTCATTTCGGCAATGTACCTTGTGATCCGTGACTGCCGAATAGATCGAAATCATACAGTAGATTACACGCGTGCCACGCAATTATCAGTCTAGAAGATAATGTGTTACCTATCGAGCCAGGCATGGATGCCTTACAATATGTGTTCGCAGAGTTGGTTACAGCATCGCAACATACGTGACTTGAGCTGAAGCAGCCTGAAAAAATGACTTGATCAGTTTGTTGGGCAAGGACGCCGTGCAGGTTTCCCACGCATTTCTACTCTGAGCGCTTAACATCGGAATCCCTTATCAGGTCGCTGGTAAGTTTAGGTCTTCAGCGTTGTGGCCTCCTTAGATACTGTCAATTACACTGTTCGGTACGTTGTTTGTATTAAAAAATATGTACTACATGGGTGATCAGTAAGAATGATCAATATATGAACGAACGCTGGGTGCTTGTCTCGGGCCTTTCGTACAGGCTGGAGGACTCGTGGCTGGTCGATGCCGTGACTCGTTTTCAGCTGCAGGGCCAGGCGCACGAGGGCTCCCCATTGTATCATAATAGGAAGTCCGGAGCTCACGGCTACGATTTGGGGCGCCTATACTGCCTGATTTATAAACATGATGGCGATGAGCTTCTGGTCGCTAGCGACACGGAGCTGATGACAAGTCCAAGGAACACTAGTCGTGGGATATCTGCACCTTGGCAATATCGCATGTCTTGTGTCGCCTCCCGTTTCTGGCATGTCTTGGAGCTACACATTCTGCATGGGGTTAGCAATTAGGAAGGCGGCGATGGTGACGGCAATGATGGTGGCAATACAACAGCGAGGGAACGAGACGAGGACGAGGGGTCAGAGAGGGATGAGGGCTTAGACGAGAGATAGAGAAAAGTTACCACGACGCATTGATGCTGTCTATGGAGAATATACGGGTCGGAAATGAAAAGGTAAATTGAGTGATCGGGGGATGCGACTCTGAAAGCCAGTCAGATTTTACATCACTACTGAGTAACGAAAATAAAAGTGGCCATCCCTATACCAGCTATGCTTTGAACATGGCTGTCACGAGCAACAATCACGTTGCGGGTTGCAATCCGAAGTCCTCAGTGAAAGTAATGCTACAGTACTGCTAACCGTCCAGATACCCCAGATATCACAAACATTGACCTGCCAAGTTCCAGGACATCCCCTCTATTTTGCCGTCCGACATCATTCAACAATGTTCTGGTCCGTATCCGTTGAACTCACCTCGGACGGGCGCAAAGGGGACTTCTGCTAAGGATTATACAGCATCAGCGAAATTTGTATTGCAGGTTACTGTCTTTCTGTAGGACAATACTATTAGGACTTGTCTACGCAAGAATCGTCGCACACGGACGATCATGACGTGGTAGCGTTCGGTGCCATTGCTTTGACTCCCCAACTACAACCTATGGAGGGTCCTACAATTACCCAGCAATATCATACATTGAGGCTCTATTACGTACCGAGGCACAAGGGAGGAACAGAGCTAGGTCTTCGAGCGCGTGTTGCAAGGTGTGCCACCTCTCCTTTCCCGAACCCCTACCTACACGCTGCGCACACGCACAACGTGCGTGCCCTCGCTCTCGCCCGTTTATTCTCCCACCCACCACACCCCGGACGGACGGACTGGTGCCTTACTGACACCGCTCCCGCCCCCCCGCACAGCACATCCCTCCACGCGGCCATCCGCTGATTTGTACTGTGTCGGGCTGAGAGGGGAAAACAACCACAACCACAGCAATTGCTGGAGGGTGCGAGCTGTAAAGTTCCCTAGACACCAAAGTAGAGAGTAT
>QLPN01001649.1:5232-39556 GCA_003314395.1 Albatrellus ellisii | reverse complement strand
ACACAATTGACTTGGCTTCTTTTTGGCGTAGTAGGACCCACCAATCTCCGACTCGACGCTACGTAGAACACCTCCACATCACACATCATTCTTCTCACAAACCCATATCTACGTCGCCCAATACCACACTTTATTGTTACATGCATTTTGACAATGATATCTACGTACTTTCAAGACATGGAGGGTTCTCCGAGTTCCGAGTCAGTTGCGTGGCAAGCACCACTTCTTGTGTGGTATATAAGAAGCCATGGTTATAGCACCAAATCTCATAAACAGACTATGGACGGCACTTGAGGTTACCAACCAGCCCTTGTGATCTCAGTCTGTACACTCATCATCATCAAGAAGTGTCTAGTGGAAGTAGGATGGCATGATCAACCAACCATATCTACTAGTCAAGTCTTGAATAACAGACTTCATTGACTTGGGCCATGGACGACGAATATAGTACTCAACAACCTATCATCAATGTTTTTGATGATGGAGTGGGTTTGGTCATATAGTGATGTTCATATTGAACATTGGCTCTATGCCAGTTCCTGCTGGCATATTCACCAGTTGCCTTGCCCTCCTCTGATCTGCCAGATCCAACTATCTTCTCATAACCTCACCAATGTCTCCAGAGAGGCACCACAAAGACCCAGTAAAATTGGTTGGTTGCCCTTTCCAGTTTCCTGATACTATACTTTGACCTTCTGCTTGGGATAGACATGTACACGAAAGAGCCATGTTTGGTGTGTCACATTCTTTCGAGCAGATGGTACAGTAACAGGAAACCCTCCATCCCCTCAGTTATTACTCTCATTGTTACCTGCCACACAATGGATAATGCTTGACATAGTAGCACACTTGCTGGTTACTTTTTTTCCTCCTCTGACCCACTAGATCCAGCTGTCTTCTCATAACCTTGGCAATGTCTTAGAAGAGGCAGGTACAAGCTTGTCTATGGCACATGGAAGACAATGCTGGGTTGATCACTGGATCTCTGCGGTTGTCAAAGAACGAGTTCCTTCGATCGTCACAGAGACCCAGTGGGTCTGCACAGTTGCCCTACAGTCTCCTGATGCCATGCACCAATCACATACCTAGAATGCAACATATTGAACCAGCCCTGAGTGTCTGGCATGCAAGTTCAATGTGCCACATTCTTGGTTCGTGGTCAATGCATGTACATCACGAAAACAGTGATCGTTCCTATTGTTACGTCCCACACACAATCGACAACGCTTTTTGACATAGTAGCACACATACCGATTGGCAAAAGACACGCACCCCGCTCGTGAATAGCACCGGGCGCAGCATGGCTCTTTACTTGTCTTGGGGGTCGGCGCCGGTCGCAAATTCACCACGGACGTGGGCGCAACGGTAAGAGACGCAGGGAAGGGCATATATTAATGACGCGCATGCGTGACTGCGGAGCAAGCCAGGAAGCCAGCCGAGACAGGACACCACCGGCGCATCGCCAAAGCTCGCGCAAATTACCACCTCGACCACGCAATGCCAGGGGGGGTAAAGAACCCATCACATTTCTAACAGGAAAAAGCACCTGGCGATATACAGCGCTCTAAATCGACACTCTATCCACGCGCGCGCGCGCGCACGCGAGCCGTGCTCAGTCCGACTCGTACCCCTGCGGATTCCTCGTCTGCCAGTTCCACAGGTCCCTGCACATCGTCTCGAGGTCCTGCGGCGCCCTGAACCCGAGCTCCTGCTCTGCGAGGGCGGGGTCTGCCGTCAGGTCGGGCACGTCGCCCCGTCTGGGGCGAGCAGCGTGGGTTCAGATGACAAGTCTACAGAAGAGACGAGCGGAAGACATACCGCCGTCCGATTATCTCGTACTTGAAGTCGAATCCCGTGGCCTTGCGCATGGCCTCCACGATCTGGAGCACGCTGAACCCGTGGCCTCTGCCCAGATTGTACGCCTTGAAGCAAGCGCCGTCGGGGCAGGCGTCGAAGAGCGTCGACTCTGGCGCCAGCGCGTCGAGCGCGAGGAGGTGGCCCGAGGCGAGGTCGAGGACGTGCAGATAGTCGCGAACGCAGGTGCCGTCCCTGTCACACAGAGCGGAGATGAGCGACGTTACTTTCCACGGACGGGAGGCCACGCACAATGTTGGGTAGTCATTGCCAAAGACCTGCAGCCTGTCGTCTTTCACACGTCCGATCGCCATCTGCGCCAGCAGAGGCAGAAGGTTGCCTGGCCGTCCACGAGGATCCTCTCCAATCAGCCCGGAAGGATGTGCGCCTGCAGGGCTTGAGCGGGGTCCGTCTCAGCATCGAATCAAGAGGCAGCATGAGAGAAAAATAAATACTTGAAGTAACGTAAGGATATGGCGCGCCACTTCATGGGTTCAGCTTGGATGGGTGGTATGAGGATCAGAGGGTACGCAAGGAGAGGCTGTGCGCACCGTGCGTCAAGTCGGCGATGACTGTCTCTGACATGATCTTGCTCTTTCCATACGGGCTGTCTGCCTTGAGGCGCGTCGTCTCGGGGATGGGTATCTGAGGCGGCGTGCCATACACGGTGGCAGACGAAGAATAGACGAGTCTGGTACAGTCGAATTCCGACATTACTTGAAGGAGGTATATGGTAGCAGAAACATTATTATGGTAATATGTGACCGGAATCTCTGTCGACTCGCCGACGGCCTTGTATGCCTGCCATAGACGCACCCCGCAACTTGAGCAACGCTTACAACACGTGGAGAGATGAGTGGGCGGGGACTCACGGCGATGTGTATTACTCCCCAGATCCCGCCCTTGCCGTATTTCTCAAAGACGGCCCTGACTTCCTCTGGCTTTGTCAGGTCGCAGTGGTGTGCATCGATCTCGGTGGAGTCTTTGTCGAGTTCGGACGCGTCCGCTGGCAGGGCATCGCGGGCAATTTTTGTGAGGCGGGTCAGCGCCTTGGGGAAGGAATTATGGTAGTTGTCGAGGACGATGACTTTGTAACGCCGTGTCGCCTGAAGAGCGTATACCACATGCGAGCCTATGTACACGTAGCACGAGTCAAGAAGAGACCGATGCCAGGCATGATGGACAGCATGAAGGGAACGGACCGATATAACCAGCACCGCCAGTGACCAATACGCGCTGGCGAAACAGGGGCATTTATATTTATATGAAAAAGGGGTGGAAGATCAGATGTGCGCACTTTGAGGGGAGACTGGTTGGCGGAGAGCATTTGCGGCCTCGTGGTGGATACGATATTGGGACGGAGAATATTAGTGAGATTGAGTGCAACGGAGAAGGACGAAGAGAAGGGACAAGGTGGGTTCTATTTGATCATGTAAAAATGGAGAGTGGTTGCGACACAGTGATTTCGCCGCACACGCACTAGTCCTAGTCCTGGTCTCGTGATGTCGGTTTATACGTGTTCTCGGAACCATCTCGCTCAAGGATGAACATAAACCGTCTCCTTATCGTCATTCGACACCCACGACGCCGCGCATTTTGAACCATTGGGTGACTTGTCACCCACAAAGGAAAATGGCGCAATCGAGAAATGGCGCAAATCCCAACCGGCTATTATCGGGCCATTCTCTCGACTCGCACGGACCGCAGCAGAAGGCCACCAACTCATCAATGTCACAACGCACACCCAACCCACCGCCCTCGTCGACTGCCTCTTCGCAAACACCCACAGCCTCGCAGCTCGGTGTCGACCTCACATCCCTGCGCGACTTCATCTCCCAGGATGTCCCGGACGAGAGTGCCGATGCCGATGTCGCCGCGCTGTTGGAGCAGCTCGAGTCCGTGCACGGGGTGGCGCAGGGGCTGGAGAACAGGATGGACGATATGCTGCATAACCTCGACGCGCTCATACAGTCTTTTGGACAGAATGGAATGGGCGAGGCGGGACAAGTCCCTGCGGTGGCCTGTGTGTTCTCCGATCCCTCGAACGCAGGGAAGACTGGGGAAGAGATATAGTCCGACGGCCGCTCTGGCGCTACTGCTAGGTGAGTTGTGGATGTCAACAACATGGGTGTGTTTAACATAACAGATAATCACTCATTCGATGTAAAAGAGCGTATCCCAGCGCTTATTCTGTGATGTATCATGTTCATGGTATGGGTTGCGGACCTTGAGAACGATTGCTTAATATGTACGCCGTGCTCCCACATCGGCGGCGGCTAGATGACGTTGAGAAACATAAATTGTCTTCAAAAGCCGATAGCTGGCTTGAATGATGTTTTAAACAAGCGAATGCCATATGCACTTCCAAAGATGTTGTACGTAACAATGTACACAATCAATATCTAATCACTGGCAATGGGACGATGATTTTATTCTTCCGCGACCAGCACCGTCTATCACGTCACCAGGGCACTGGCAGGCAGTGTGTCATACTGTACAGTGCTGCTCACGAGCGGGGTGCGTGTCTTTGCTGGGTACGGACCCCCCCTTCCAACTGGGGGACTTTGCAGCGTCTTCGGGGCGCGTTTGTTGGGCTCATATGGTGCTCACATAGTGCCCGTGGTGGTCCGATGACCTTTGCCGTGTTTCTGTAGCACGGGCCGCGTCCCTGTTACTCTGGCCACCGGGCTCCCGAATGCTGGTATGCTGTTTCCAAACGATGGGCAGATATACCTCCCGCTGAACGTGAGGCCACACACAACGCATGACCATAGCATGTAGAAGTAAAACTTAGTCCTCAAAACAGCATTCGCCGCGCGGCTGACCCGTACCCCCGGATGTCCCAATCAAACATGTCTTAAATTTCAAAACAGGCACGTAGATATCACTGTAGAGGCACATGTAACAATAAGACATAGTATCGGATGACATAGACAGTAGACAGTGTTTGTGAGAAGAATTATGTGTAATCCAGAGATATTTTCTGTGTTTTCTGTACAGAGTTGGGGGTCGGGAATTGTTAGTAAACAATTGGTATGTGTGCTACTATGTCAAAAAGCTTTGTCAAGTTTGTGGGGTATAATAATAGGAGTGACAGCTAACAATTACTGTCTTCATGATGCCATCCATCTGTTGCTGATCAAGGATATGACAGATTGAACTTGATTCTCTATGTCATATTCGAGGTAGGTGATGCATGGCATCAGGAGACTGTAAAGGGCAACTGTGCATATCCACTAGGTTTCTATGACAATCGAAGAAGTCATTCCTTCTTCAACAGCCATAGAGATCCAGTGATCAGCCCAGCATTGTCCCCTACGTGCCATGGATGAGCTTGTGCCTGCCTCTTCTAAGAAATTGCCAGGGTTATGAGAAGACAGCTGGATCTAGTGGGTCAGAGGAGAAAAAGTAACCAGAAAGTGTGCTACTATGTCAAGCATTGTCGATTGTGTGGCATGTAACAATGAGGGTAATTGTTGGAATTGCAAACTGGCGCATGCACGACTGACTACTTCCTTTTTAGGCAACTAGGCAGAAGCCGACGCGCGCGCAAACTTTCGTCTCCAGGTCTCCGCAGAAAATATATGATTACTGCTTTTTTTTTCGGTCACTCCGCTACTGTACAGTTCTAAGCCACAGGCAGTTTATCTAGCCTATTTACGATAGCTCGTCTGTTTTTTTCTCAGTCCTCATGTTGTTTTCGAGACTGAGTGCCTTTTGTCCTTGTTGTTAGGATGTCTTTTCGGTGTTTCCTGTGCAGAAGAACACCTGCTTATATAGCTTTCTTTATTACAGAAGTAATAACTGAGGGGAATGAGGGTTTCCTGTTACTGGGTGACTTCCCGTGAGCATCTAGAAGTGCTAGATGGGCTCTAGATCTAAATTTTCGAGTCCCGCCCGTGAACTGTCAAATTATAGAGTTCCCCTTTAAATTGTATAAGACATATCAACTCTAAATCAATAACAATAGAATTCTAGATTATTAGACTGCCTCATTTGAGGTAATACACTATGAACACCATGGATGATGACAGCCATGGCTTGCTGCAATCTCTGGCCAATGATGATGATCTCCATGAAGAGGAGTTGTTCAATATGACAGCATTTGTGTGCCAGCAAGAGCAAATGGGCCTTCATTACTACAATGGGTATTGATGTTGAAACCTTCAAATTTATCCTTGGCTGTGGATTCTTGGCCACTTGGTATTCACTATCTATCCCTCACTCTGATGTCTCCCAATTGGGCCACCCATGTCTCATATAATGCTCACTTGATGTGGCAGGTGCACTAGGCCTACCTAGCTGCATCTCCTGCCATGTGTGTGTGCACTCACATTCCCATACTGTGACTCTCCCACTATCCCACTCGGTGCAGCTGACTCATCATCCCTGTGGTGCTGCCCTCCATGCATATGAGCTCATTGCAGTCACCACAGTCATTCATCCCCCTGGCCACCACACAGCCACTGACACAGCCACTGATGATGGCACTGCAGCAGGTGTTGCAGCCACAGGTTGTGCCCATGCTGCCCCCTGCACTTTTGCTTTTGGTGCAGAGCAAGATGCCCCACTGGCAGCTGTTGGAGATTGAGTGTGGTCTGTGCGAGCTTATGTGATCTTGCAGTGTGGGTGTGGTGCAGATGCAGGGTCTAGGATATATAGATTAGCTACTTTTTTTGTATGCCCACATGCAATTGCCCTACCCTTTACCCCCCTCTTGTAGGACAAATGTGTCATCTTGCAAGTGTTCGACCATGCATTTCAACAGCAGCCTGTGCATGTGCACCATATAGGCATGGCAGCTGCATCTGCCACATCCTCATGTACCTACCTGTTGAGCATGTAAATTACTGAGCCATATGCAAACCTCCAGCAGGTTTGAGCATCCTGCATTTGTCAAAGTGTATACAACAGAATTTTGAGGGTAAATGACAAATAGTATGAGACAGTGGTAGGAATGGGAACAAGGATTTAGATTTGTTGGAATGAGATCTCATGCATGGTTGAGTTTAGATAGTGAAGTACAAGGCCTCTGAACATCAGGAAAACGGTTTTGGGCCATAGTTTAGCCTTATTTACATAGGTCCGATAGGCTCTGTAGGTCTAGGTAGGCAAATAGGCAGCTTTGTAGGCTTTGGTAGGATGTTGGAGCTTATATGAAGTCACTATACTATACCTATCTAAGTAGTGGTGCTGCGACAAACTTCTGAGGTGCAGGATGTAACTTATTTGACATTGTGTCATCACATCTGACTTGTAATGTGCTACTCAAGGTCATGGAAGGAAATAAATGTATCTTTACTTAAACAGATGTGCATTATAATGATGAAAAGTCCCTAAATGAATGTATTTATTAAGAGTAAAGGTTTTGCACTCCTCAAGAACAGAACCTGAGGTCCATGTACCAGGAGGATAGCATGTGCCATACTTGGGAGTGAGATGACAGCTACAGACTGTCCTGAACAGAAATGATACCTGAAATGGTGTTCATGCAGGTATGAGCAGGCAATCAAGACCAATGTGATTGTTGTGATAATAGACAGCATGTCCCCAATTGGGGAAAGAACAGGCAACAGTCCTGCAGCGGTAATGTATGTGTGGACACAGCATGTGCCACATGTGATGAGTAGAGAGCTGCAGGGAGTGGTGTGAGGGTAGAGAATAAGATGGGAGTGAGGAGACTTACTCAGACATGGTAGAAAGATGTCTGAGTAGTTGTGGTATGGATGTCCATCTTATATAGTGGTGTGTGGTAGAGTTGAAGCGGAGTGGATAAGTGAAGTACAACAGCTACCATACTGGGTGGGATGTGCATCGTCTTGGAGTAATAGGTGGAGTGAGGGTGTTCAGACATGCATTTAGTAGTCCAAGGAGTGTAGTAAGCATACGTATGTTGTGTGGATAAGAAGTGTACATATTTGTGGTGGAGTGAAGCTGAGGGAAATGAGATGTGATGGCATGCATGGGAGGTAAATCAACAGCCCCCCATGCTCAGTGCAGCGATGTGTATGAGTCTGAGGTGAGCATGTTGCTGTATGAAAGCGACGCGTGGCAGCAGTTTCGTGAGGCAGTCTGCAAGGATGGATGCTGAGGGTAAGTGAGTCAGGGTGATGATGCCATTCATGACGCATTCTTGGACATGATGATGTTTGATGTCGATGTGCTTAGTGCTGCAGCTGACCACAGTGTCAGGATCATCAAGCCTATGGCAGACATCCATAGTGTGAGACCACTGACTCCTGACATATCCCTGCTCTCCTTTGGAGAGGCTTACCAGGAGCTGCCTTGGATCTAGGCCAAGGGATGAGAGGACTCAGCCATAGAAGAAGGGGATGAACCAGCTGTGAGTGCAGGTACAAGCCAAACAGAAATAGAGAGAAGCAGGTGGTAAGGGTGTAGTAGCAAGTGGTGCGCGCTAAGGTGCAGAGTGGGGAGACATGGTACAACATATTGAATAATGCTGTAGAGCTACAGAAAGTGGGGGGTGTAGTATAAGTAGTGCGCGCTGCACTGAGTTCAGGCGGTGTGTTAATGCGGGGTTGTATGTGGGAGTGTAGTACGTGCTACACAAATGTGGGTTGTAGTAGTGTAAGTGGGTCTAGAACGGTCTAGAGCATGGTAGTGGGTTTGGTAAATAAGTAGAACATGCATCAGTAGAGACGTAAAGAAGACATGTATAAGTAAATGTAGTGAAGCTGAACAGTTACCGTCGATATTGTCAACACCAGCTGTAACAAGCTGGAGTCTATTCATCTAGCTACCTCCCTACTTAAGTACTATGGAACACACACAGACCAGGCACAGTAACTAAGGGCAGGTCAAGCAGTAACTAAAGCGCAGCATGTGTGGGAACACAGCTTACAGATGCGCAGCAGCTGTGGGAACGATCCCCAAGAAGACCATAATGACAGTAAGTAAGATATCCAACAAGATAAGATGTAAAAGATAAGATGAAGATCTTATCTTATCAGATGATCTAAAGAGAAACAATAAAGAAAGAATAAAAGAATGGTAGGGAATAAAGTCAGCGATAGGAGTCTGACACACAGGGTTGCATGCAAGGTCAATTGACCCCTTGTTGTTGCCGAAAACCTGGACTGGGAGGGTGAGTGGGATGCTGAGCTCATGTGTGAGGTAGTCATACCACATGGCTTGCTTGGTGGCCTGTGACAGGGCAACATATTCAGTGGCAGTGGAGGAGAGTGAGACAACCTGTTGGCATTGTGAGGACCATGCGATGGTGCTGCTGCACAAAAAGAAAATGTACGCACCAGTGGAGTGATGGTCAGTGAGGGACAATGCCCAGTCGGAGTTGGAGTGGCTGTAATAGTAGTGTTGCGGGTGCCGTCATAGGAGAGCCCAATGTTGAGGGTGCCTGCGAGGTACTGGAGGACATGTTTCATGGTGGTGAGATGTTCTGGTGCAGGATTGGCAGTGTAGCAGGCAAGGGAGTTGACAGCGTAGGTGATGTCAGGTCTCGACAACACTGTGGCATACATGAGACTTCCAATGATTTGCTGATACATCATGTGGGAGGCAGAACTGGCAGTGCCAGCGAATGGGATGGGAGCAGTGGAGGGAGCTAGTGGTGTAGACACCATATTGCAGCCAGCCATGCCAAATTGAGTGACAATGCTAGAGGTGTACCAGGGTTGACACAGGGTCAGTGTCCAGCATGTGTGGTGATGAGCATCATGCGCACGTAATGCCGGAAAACAACCATCAGTGACATCAGGCAAACACAGTGACATTAATGCACTGCACACAAAAATCATCTGCAGTCGCTATAATCGCGCATTCACGCAGGCGTTGGAAAACAATACCGGGTTGGCCGATGAGGGATAGGACGAATAGGTCGAGGCATGGTCTAGACCCACCAAAGTAACCATGGAGGCATGAGTCGTGAAGTCAGCGTTTGGTGCGATCGGCGCTATTCCTCTTTTGCTCATCCACTATAGTATGATACTCTATTCACTTGCATACAGACTCCACTTCATTTCAAATATCCCTATGATTGACCCTACACTGTAAATTTTCTGTTGTGTTTTGTTGTGCTCCAGTCTTGGAGCTAGGCTTGTATTTAGATAGCGCATCGTCTGTCGAAATGACCAGATTTCCCCCACCCTTGATTTGACTTCTTCTCCTGTCTGAGTCAATAATCCAAAAAGCAAGTATCAACCTTCCCTCCATGTGTCTTATTATTGAGAAAAGTGTGTGTTCCCCATAAGTCACGTTTATCATTGTGTTGCATAGCGTTCTCCATTGCGTTCTCCATTGCATTGTGCTGCGTTGCGTTCTCTATTGTGTTGCACTGTGTTGCGTTCTCCACTGTGTCGTGTTTTGTTTCCACTACATTGGATTCTCTATCATGCTCTCTATTGCATCATATTGTGTCTGTCTTATTGCGTCATATCACCGGTTTGTTACCCAAGTCATGTTCCTCTTGTAGCTCTAGTCAAGTCGCACTATTGCGCTTATTGCCCTTAACTACTAATCCTCTCTACTTTGGTGTCTAGAGAACCTTACAGCTTGCACCCTCCAGCAATTGTTGTGGTTGTGGTTACTTTTCCCCTTCAGCCCGGCACAGCACATATCAGTGGTCTCGTGATACTTCGAGTCTGAGGTATGTTGTGGTCGCACCCGGGTCAGACATCTCAAAGGCAGAGCTCAGGACATGTTTGAGTTCCAGCACTTCATCTAGGTCACTACCAAAGATCATAATGTCATTGACATAGAGTACTAGGAATAGAAATGACCCTGTCTGCCATCACATGTAGAGGCCACCGTCCAACGAGATGTGGGATAAGTGTAGTTTGCTGAGTGATGCATCCATTTTTGTGTTCCATTGCCTCATGGCTTGTTTGTGTTACGAGGCACTTGCTTTGGCACCTCGTAACGGTTTTCTTTTTCTTTTTCTTTTCTTTTCTTTTTCTTACTTACTAGTAAAGTGTAGTATTATTACTACAAGTGTGAGCTTAGCTCCACTTTACTTAGTAAGGACTCATTTTTCTTTCTCTTTTATAGTACTTAAGTATTTACATACTTAAGTGTGAGCATAGCTCCAAGTACTATAAAAAAGACTTATACTTTCCTTTATCTTCTTTTATTTATTATAACATTTACTTGCTAAGGACTATTACTATACAATTAGCAAGGACTCCCTTTTCTCGCTCTTATTTACCTTTGTTTATCTCATGTTCATTTCGCATTTGTGGCTGAGCCACTTATATCACATGGACATGTACTTACTGCGCATTACTGCGCATTATTGGTGGAATAATCCTTACTATCTCGTTGATCCCGATCATCATCGTCATTAGGAACTTCTATTATGCATATCAAACACGTACCTCATCTCCAGTTACCAGGAGTATTGATATAGACCTTCCCTAAGATCGTCCAATAGGCCGCTCTTAGCAGTTTGAGTCCATAGATGGATTTGTGCAGGTGGCAGACCTTGTTAGTGAGGTCGGGGATCTCGAATCCTTCAGGTTGGCACATATAGAGCTCTTCCTCGATGACTCCATTGAGGAAGGCACTCTTCACATCCATAGAATGGATATGCCAGTCGTGTGCTGCAGTGAGGGTGAACAGGAACCAGAGTGATTCAAACTGTGCGATGGGCAAGACCACTTCATCGTAGTCTATGCCATGGATCTGTTTAAACCCCTTAGCTACTAGTTGGGCACGGTACCTTCTGTTGTTCTTCAATTTGAAGACCCATTTGTTGGGGATGGCAGTGCACCCAGGCAGGAGGTTGACCAGCGTCCACATCTTCATACCTTCTAGCATGGCTAGTTCATATCAACAAGTGGTGTCCCATTTGGTGTGGTCTGGTGATGTGTGTGCATCCTGCAGAGTGAGGGGATCACCAGAGGAGGCAGCAGCTGTGAGGAGAGTGGAGAGTGAGGGACCCGTGCCAGGAGTAGCAGAGGTATCGTCCTTGTCATCTGACAGGTCTTGGAGAATATCAGTGTACATCCTTTCACCATATGCACTGTCACCATATTGTGCAGGCAGGTGTGTGGTGTGAGTGGAGTGTCATGGTGGGGGTGTAGGCATAACAGGCTCTGTGTAGGGTGTACCAGTTGGTGAGGAAGGAGGAGGTGCTGGTGTAACAGGGCTTAGTATGGTGTAAATGGGTTCTACCTCACCAGATAGCATGGTGTGATGTGCACAACCCTGGCCAGTTTCAATGTTGTAGCTGGCATGAGGGATGGCGATTGCTGGTGCATGGTCAGAAAAATGTGTGGCATGAGTTCGTGTGGGTACCAGAGGTGCAGCAGATGGTGGGGTCATGGGCAGTGCTGGTCCATGCATTCTTGGAGGTGAAGCTGGAGTGGGAGCTGGAGGCAGAGGCAGAGACAGTGAAGGAAGTGTGGCAATTGGGTCAGTGGTAGTTCCAGTAGCAGCTGGAGTTGCAGGAGCTACTGGTGGAGGAGCATTGGGATCTGAGCTGTCATCATCTTCATCTTCATCAGAGCTTGTCTCATTGTTGTCTGCAAGTATTTGTGGTAGGTCAAGTAACATCGGGGGAGATGTACTAGCTGGGAGCTGTGGAGGAGCAAATGGGAAGGATGACTCATCAAAGACCACATCTCAAGACACAACTATCTGCCAGGATTCTCGATCCCAAAATCTCCATGCTTTTGAGCCAGGTTCACATCCCATGAAGACCATTGGCTTTGTGCGTGGGTCAAGTTTCATGCAACATTCACTTGGTGTTGCCATGTAGGCGAGACAACCAAAGGTACATAGGTACAAGATAGGTACAAGATATCAGGGGTGTGGCCATCACTCCAGAGTTGGTGCAGAGTGAGCCAGTCGCATGTGCACTGCAGGACTCTGTTGTGGATGTGAATGGCATACGTGAGTGCATACTCCCAGAATCCACATGTTATTGAGGTGCTGTGAAGCATACTTAGTGCCAAATTGATGATGGTTCAGTTCCATTGCTCCACGTGACTGTTTTTTGCAGGGGAGTATGGAGCAGTCAAGTTATGAGTGGTGCCATTTGATGTCAGCAGGTCATGTACAGTTTGGTTTAGATATTCTCCACCTTGATCCATTTGTAAAACTTTGAGCTTTCATTCCATCTGCATTTGGGACCATGCAAGGAAGGCTTGCAGTGCTTGAGCAAAGGCATCTTTCATGGCCAGGGCATAGGTGACTGCATGTCCAGAGTAATCATCTATGAACAAAGCAAAGTATAGTGAGCCCTGTAATGATTTAGTTTGCATGGGACTGACAAGATTGCTGTGAATGAGTTCTAATGGTTTGAGTGCTTGTTTTGATGAGTGTTTGAATGGTTTGAGTGCTAACTTGCCGTAGGCACAACTGGTGCAGGTTGATACGTGAGGGGGGGAATTTTCAGCAACAGTGAAACTGGTTATGGCTGTGGACATGCGTAGTTTGGTGAGTAGTGCTTGTGGCATATGGGCCATTCTGCTGTGCCAAGTGTCATATGGGGGTTTGGATGTGCTGAGCGCTGTGAGGACCGATGAGGAGGTAATAGTGAGCTGTAGCCAGTACGTTCCATCATGGGCAGTTCCCAGCATGCGTGTTTTGTTGTCTTTGTATATTCTGCAATCTTGCTTTGTGTAGGTGACTGAGAGGTCCTTGTTTGTGAGTTGTGGAATAGACAGGAATTGTGAACTGGCATGTGGGGTGTATAGTACTTGTTCTAGAGTTATGTTGCAGAGTTTTCCATTGACATTAGTTGTTCCTTTGATAGTTCCAATGCTGAGGTATGGTATTATGTCATTGTTTCCTAGATGAATTGAACCAGGGGTGTCAAGGACTGATCCTGGCATGAAATCCTCAGGATGTGGTCACTAGCTCTGCTGTCAAGCATCCAGTCATTTTGGGTGTTGAAATAGAACAAAGTGGATGGGCCAGCTCCCATAACATTTAGAGTAGACAGTAATACTGGAGGAGGAGGTACAGGTGGAGGATCAATGATAGCAGCATTAATGGTAGACTTAGCAGTACTATTCCCTTTATCCCTTTTCTTCTCTGGATGTAGCACCCAACAATACTTGTCCAAGTGTCCTCCAGGCCTGCATTCTGTGCAGGTATAGTGGTTGAGTTTGGGTTTGCTGTGTGAGGTGAAGCTGGAGGGAGTGGGAGGAGATGCTGAGGTGATAGAAGGTGCTGTGAAGCCACATGAGCACTGTGTGGAGAATAGGAGTGAGTGGGCATTGCCTTCGAGGTGGTCAGATTCTTCTGTGATGCATTTTCGGACAGTGTCACTTTTGATTTTATATAGGTCAGGTTGATTAGCTAAAAAGGCCACTACGACCAGCTTGGAGGGAGCCCCATGAGTAATACGATAGCCATATCATTGTCGGATATAACTTTCCCGCTGTCTGCTAGCTCAATGCATGCAAGCTGTAGCTCTTCAAGTTGTTTCGTGAACAGAGTGTTTTCAATGAACTTGAACTCTTGGAATGTTCTGTGGGCATAGAAAGTTGACATGGCTCCTTTGACTCCATATTCTTGTTTGAGTGTGTGCCAATTGGTGTAGGCTGGGAGGTCATTAGCTAAGTGGTGATCAGTGGTAGGGCCTGTGTATAGTGTCAGATATGCGTTGCAGGATGCATCATCTTCATCAAACTTGTTGAGAATTGCTTGGTTTAGGGGTTTGTCGCCATAGTGATACTTCTCTGGTGTGGTTTCTGTCTTTGGTTCATCAATAATCTTCTCGTAGTCTGGTGTGGGGGATCCATCTTCTATGGCATACCAAAGTTTGAGTATGATGAGGGTACTCTTGACCAAGGTTGACCAACACTTGTAGTTGGATGACCCATTGAGTGTGGGTATGTTGACCTTTGGAAGGGGAGATGATTCGGCGATTTGTAAGTTTGAGAACATGATGAGAGTGATGATGATGTAAGCAGTGTGTGAAAGTGAGAGGATGCCTGCCATGCACTGGGCAGGGCCCATAACCTGTTTGCACAGGTATGAGCAGGCTGCTAAGAGTGGCCTATTGGACAATCTTAGGGAAGGTCTATATCAATACTCCTGGTAACTGGAGATGAGGTACGTGTTTGATATGCACAATAGAAGTTCCTAAATGACGATGATGATTGGGATCAACGAGATAGTAATGAGGATTATTCCACCAATAATGATATGAGGATCCAGAGTGACGAGGTTTAGGATATCTTAGCGATGCTTAGTAGAGTCACTTAGAGATCTTAGACATAGTTCTTAGAGGAGAAGGCAAGTTTGTAGCGAGTATAGATCAAGCGCAGAATGGGAGAATCCCTAGATTGCAAAGTTGACAAGACTGGGGTTTAAGACCATCAGTTTGTCAGCTATTTATACAAAACTGGAGATCTAAGTATAGTAAAGTTGCGCAGTATTGTGCAGTAAGTAAACAATAATGTGCAGTAATGTGCAGTAAGTACACGTCCATGTGATATAAGTGGCTCAGCCACAAATGCGAAATGAACATGAGATAAACAAAGGTAAATAGGGGCGAGAAAGGGAGTCCTTGCTAATTGTATAGTAATAGTCCTTAGCAAGTAAATGTTATAATAAATAAAAGAAAGATAAAAGATAAAAAGGATAAGTCTAATATAGTACTTGGAGCTAAGCTCACACTTAAGTATGTAAATACTTAAGTACTATAAAAGAGAAAAGAAAGATGAGTCCTTACTAAGTAAAGTGGAGCTGTGCTCACACTTGTAGTAATAATACTACACTTTACTAGTAAGTAAGATAAGAAAAAGAAAAAGAAAAAAAAGAAAACTGTTACAAGGTGCCAAAGCAAGTGCCTCATAACACCTTGGAGAAAAGTTGCCTCATTATCTGTTCCCTGTGAATCCCCTGTGCAAACCAGGATAGTGTCAAAATGTGCATTCGTGTCTTGTCTTCCAGCATGGCCTTTGACAAGGGGAGTAGCATGAATACAATCCAGATGTCCAACATGGTTGACTGCAGCCAAATTAGGAAGTCAGATAGAGAGAATTTTGTAGAGATCAAAGCAGTCGATGTTGTTGGGGAGAACTGGGGTTTTTGGAGGAGGATATGCTCAGTGGATGAAATTTGTGGGCAGAGGAAGAAAGTCAATGGCATGGAAGTCAGTTGTGATGGTAGCAAGGTCATAGTGTGGGAAACCTGGCTGCTTTGCAATGACATGGGAGGCTGCAGGGTCAGAGCTTGTGGTAAGGGCATTGTTCTCTTCAATGTCATTGTTGTTGTCTTCCACATCACCACTGCCATCTGGAGGATCATCTGCATTGAGGGAACAATTGAGAATCCAATTGAGATAAGCAGCAAATTGCACAACTGCCTCCTGGCAACCCAACCAGATGGTCATCTGATGAATGTATTCCCACTTGTTGCCGGCCCTGTATGCCTCCTTTGCATAGTCAATATGCAGGCATTCAGGTGATTCTGTGTTGTAACCATCTGTGGAACCACAGGATTTGATTGCTTTGATGTAGTGTAACAGTTGATGGAGCTTGGGAATGTTGAAGTGTTGATGAATCTCCATCCTTATGAAGATATCTTTGTTCGTGTGAAACATGTTCAATGCCTCTTCCATCACCACTAAGGTTTTCAAGGTATGTACTTGAAACTGTGTGTAATAGATGAAATCAACAACTGCAACAGCTGTTTGTAGAACCACTGGTTGACCAGCTCCAGCCAAAAGTCCAACAAAAACATGTTGTATTTCTTTATGTTCCCACCCTGTCCACTGTGAAATATGTGAGATACCATTCTTGAAGTGGCAAAGTCCAGGGTAGCCAGTCATACTATGAAAGCATGCATTGATCTCTCCCAAACCAGCCACTGAGATACACCAATTGACAAGATGATCTTTGAAGACACCCTTGTGAAGTTGATGCAGGATATCAGGAGTGAAACAAGAGAAGATATCAGTATGAGGAAGATCAGCCCAGAAAGGCTGGTACACTTCTTGAAGATTTTGTTCTTTGAATGCCCTGACATTGTGCCCAGATTCTTTTTGTTCCAGGATAATCTTTGTATGGTCCTGGTCATGGAGTAACAAATCTAGCTGCTTCCCACATTCTTCAGGGAAAACACAGCACTTGGGACAATGGCTCTCCTTGCAACAGGCAATGAGGCATTGCTCTGGGAAGTTGGCTACGTGGGCTGCAAGAATGGGAAAGACTCAGCAGATGAAGCCATCCCCACAAGTAATGCTAAGAGCGGCCTATTGGACGGTCTTAGGGAATATCTATAATGTTACTCCTGGTAACCAAGGTTTGGATTTGGACTTGATGAATGTAATAGAAGTTCTGGATGACAATGAAGATTGGGATCAACAAGATAGCAACAAGGATGATTCCACCGATGACAATTCAAGGATCCAGAGCAACGAGTGTAAAATATCTTTAGCGACATTTAGTGACCTCAGAGATTGTAGACTTAGTTCTTAGATACTGAAGCAAGTTGATAAATGAGCTTAGATCAAGCACGGTATAAGGAGAATCCCTAGATTGCGAAGTTGACAAGACTGGGGTTTAAGACCGCCAGTTTGTCAACTATTTATACAAAACTGGAGATCTAAGTATAGTAAAGTTGCGCAGTATTGTGCAGTAAATAAATGATAATGCGCAGTAATGCGCAGTAAATATGCATTCATGTGATATAAGTGGCTTAGCCACAAGTGCGAAACGAACATGAGATAAACAAAGGTAAATAAGAGCAAGAAAAGGGAGTCCTTGCTAATTGTATAGTAATAGTCCTTAGCAAGTAAATGTTATAATAAATAAAAGAAGATAAAGGAGAGAAAGATAAGTCTAGTATAGTACTTGGAGCTAAGCTCACACTTAAGTATGTAAATACTTAAGTACTATAATAGAGAAAAGAAAGATAAGTCCTTACTAAGTAAAGTGGAGCTAAGCTCACACTTGTAGTAATAATACTACACTTTACTAATAAGTAAGAAAAAAAAGAAAAAGAAAAGAAAAAACAAACCATTATGAGGTGCCAAAGCAAGTGCCTCGTAACAAGTAATGTCCTCGCCATCTTTCCCTGCTTTGATGATGGGATGAAGGAGCCACCACATGCAGTAATGAAACAGATGGTATCCCTGAACTGAGCATGTGTCATCAGTATAGTTATCAAGTTTAGTGACAGGTAGGTATCCGATCAAGACTGTAGCATGCACAGTCAGCTTTCATCTAATACCTTCTTTTATGTTTCCAATAGTCATGTAGACTGGCCTGACACTTTTATTGCCCTGAAACTGGGACAATTGAGTCTTGTCTGATGAAATGATAAGTGGTGCAATCATAGAGCCAACAGGTAATTTTTCCTGTCATTTCCTGTTACCTGCAGTCACATAAACATTGTAGATATGATTAATTTGTGTGTTCAACCACCAATCACTGGTCCACATCTCATCATACTGGCAATCCTCTCTCTCAGGATCGGTGTATATTTTTTTGGGCACAAAGTGCATTATATCTGCAAATGCAGGGTTCCCCATCAAATCTTTTACACACTCAACTGGGTCCCATTTCCAGAGCTCAAGTTTCTCAGGGGCCATCTGTTCCCTGTCATCTGTGAGCTGATCTCCAGGTGAATCCACAATGTCACAGGTCCACCCCAGAGCCTTAGTTGGAAGACTATGAATTTTATCAAGGAAGGTGTGGTTGCTTTTGTAAGATGTCTTCATGTGCTGCTGAGTCTTCAGAGAGAATAAGACTAATGCTTAGGGAGCAGTGTTACTGTTTGACTCACAATTGGAAGCTTGAGGTAAGTGTCAGTTTGCTTTTGACCAACATTCTTGATAAGCCATTCAGCCAGCTGCCACTCATCCTCATCCTCAAAAGGCCTCCACTTTCCACCTCCAGCTGCTTCTTGGGTACAATGAATTGTTGTGAAGTGTGAAATACCTGTGTGCCATGCAGCTCCTGCCTTTGCCTCCTCTGGGAAAGACTTGACAAAGACCACTTCTTTGCTGGTGGGTTCGGTTGATGGAGGGAGGGGAGCCTCTTCATTGGGGACCTCAACCATTGCTTGATGGGACCAAAGGGGGGGTGATGGGATTGAATTTTCATTGGCAGTGCAATCTACCCCAGCCTGGTTGATATTGGTGTTGAGTGTGCTAGACAGCTCTACAAGATTACTGACACCCATCTGCTTGCCAACAAAGCTTGTGGCATCAGCAGTGGATGGGAGATGCTCATCAACATACTTGCTGAACTCCTTCTTAGAAGCCTCTCAACATTTGACAGATTGACCAATATGCTTGTGCAAGCCTGGTACTGTTGGAAAGGGGCCTTTGCCACAGAAGCCACATCGTTGAGACATGGACAAGAACATCACCATGCACTTAGATGTTTGGCACACTTAAAATTTTTGGCACACCATTTTATGGTGGGCAATGCATGTCATGTTACTGCCATGTCATTGTTGAATGGTGACCTTGTTGATGGGATTTAATTCAGCACCACCACTTGGTTGAACTATATAACTTGCTCCC
Source organism: Albatrellus ellisii (assembly GCA_003314395.1). Lineage (NCBI taxonomy): Eukaryota > Fungi > Basidiomycota > Agaricomycetes > Russulales > Albatrellaceae > Albatrellus > Albatrellus ellisii. The sequence goes on along the minus strand of QLPN01001649.1, from coordinate 20,235 downwards.
CCATCTTTGATGCTCTAGCACTCACCACTTTTTTCAGCTCCTCATGATGGCCCAAACTCACAAGTCTCGGAAAGCACCAGCACCTGTACCCTCTGCAACAAAAACTGGCCATCAGCACACTTACTCCAGCAAGCAGATGGAAAATGGTATGTACTTGAGTATGTTGTTGAACTGCAGAAAATCACTGAATTGTTGATTTTTTCCACAGTCATGCAACAGGTAGCCAAAGTGGATGTGGCACAAAAAAAAAATTGTATGTAGCTGCACTGCGAGCTGAGCAGGAATTAGAAGAGCACATGGGCTTTGCACCAAACCCCATCCTCCACCACAATGGTGAGTTATTTTCTTTTTTCCAGCCAAGTACAATATAAATGGTGTCTGTCAGGCCACTATTATTTTCTCTATTTTTCTCTTCATTTTTCTCTATTTTCTTATGTCTCTATTGTCATAGATCTTACAATCGCTCCTGATCTATTGAAGCGATTCCCACGGTCACGTACTCTTTCTCTTCGTCTTTATCGGCCGATGACGCGTATGTCGTCCGATCTCCGATCGGCCCATTCTATCTTTAGCTATGACTCTTTCTCTCACACCTGCTGCAGAATATCACCAATCACCCCCACAGTTGCTGCAGAGCCTCAGTCAGCACTGACGCATCCCCTCTATTATTAGATATGACATCATTACTTTACTTTCTCATTCTCCAGCCCTATACTGTACTGCATGGTCTGTGCACGTTCTAGGGTACTATATATATGTAGAACTCCTAGCGGTTTATTCCCCAGTTCTGATCATCTGGGATATCTGCTAGGTACAGTACTCCCCTCTCTTCTTTCTTACTATATGCTAATATATCTGGGATATCCACTAGTCAAAGCGCAATCGTCCTTTTATTGTTTTAGCTTTTTCAGTTGTTCGGCTTTGACATAGCGTCAGCCTCACAGTGTCACCTCAGATGATGGAGACAATGAATACAAAGAAGATACATTTGTAAGTACCCAAGCTTCAACTAATTTTTTTAAATCATTTTTGCTGAATCGATTTTATTTGTTAGTTCTCTAGTATTACTCTTCCACCCCCTATCAAAACAGTCATCCACAATGGACACACTTTGGTTCATCATTTCACTGACAAGGAGAATGATAGTGCTGTTGGAACACCAGTGGTATGAATTTTTTAGTGCTATTGCCAGTTATATGCTAATGATAATATTATATATAGCCTGTGCCTGTCATGATGGAGCAAGAACATATGCCTCCACCAGCTGCTCAGTCTCAGGACATCAATGAATGGCCACTGCAACAGACCCAAGCAAAGGAACTTCAACATGCACCCACCCAGCAACATGCACCCACTCAACAATATGCACCAGCACAGCAACATGCTCCCAATGAGCTCCATGCATCTGGTCCCTATACACCTCGAGTTCAGTCTTACCATGGGCATGGTGATGGGGCTTGCTACTCTCATGACAAACATCATGAGGATGCAGAGTGTATGTCGGTTTCTATTTATATCATTATACAACCACTAACATTGATCATGAGTAGTCAGCAATGATGAGTTTGGAACATGCCAACAGCTTGGCATGACACATTACAAAGAGCCAACATGTTACTACTATCCAGATGCACACCTAGATCTTGAACAATATTTGTCACCTGGCCACATACTCAATGACCACCAGCCTTCTGATTCAGAGCCCACTTCCCTTGGCATTTGAAAGTCCCCACCTCCTAGGGCTGATGCTGATACCATGACAGTTACCAAGAGTGCTCATACTGGGACAGCTGGGTCTAGAGGCAGAGTTCATGTGGCTGACTTTGATGACCTCTCTAAAGGCCTTCTCAAGGATGCAATAGGCATGTATTGCATTGACATCAACACCTTGAATCCATTCCCTAGCCGACTCAAAGATTGTGACTCAGCCTTCAGTAAATTTACTAGGGCTTGCTCAGAGGGGAAAGTGAGCATGGACTTCAAAGAAGATCATTGGTTCATTTTCACATTAACCCTCATGATCACCAGTTTAATGGACTTGTTGTAGATTACATCCCAAATTGCCCAAACTCATGGCCACATCAAAACAGTTGCAAAACCTCTCACTGAGTCTCTGTATGGGCTTGGCATTGAAAAGGGAAAGTGCACAAACAGGAACAAGGTCAAAGATGTTCTGGAGTGCTTCAGCTTTGTTTACAAGGTTAGTCTTGGCCCTTTGTTATCTGCTTGCTAATGTATCATGCTAGGATCCCATTGAGTGCACTGGAATCTATTGTCATCCAATTGTACAAGCCATCATCAACAAGACTTGGTTCCAGAACAAAACTGATGATGGCATAGTGTACCCTGAATTCTCAGACAGGGGAATTCCCTTGGTAACTATTGCTGTTGTTTTTACTGTGGTATGCACCTGATCCCTGCACCTCTGATGACTTACTAATTCTTGTATTGTTCCGTTAGGTAGAATGCTGCCTTGATGAATGGGCAATGGGTGAACATCAAGATGTCCAGTTTATGTCAACAGTATATCAGCCAAAGTTTGTGCAATACCTCAACAGACTCAAGGACTTTGAAGCAAAGACCAAGGATGCAAAGATTATCCCCCGTCTATGTGAACATCTCCTGAGTAATGCAAGGCATGTGTCCTCAACTTGAATGTCCTAATTATTTTACTCTAAGGGTCTTGTATCACAGGAAGCATGCAAAGGTTTCAGCTAAGCCCCTCTTGACAGTCATGGAGTTAGAGGATGCTGATGTGGAGGCTGCAAAGAGGGAGTGGGCGGATTTGGTGTTATCAGATGCTGATGAGTAGTAGATGTTAAATTTCGAGATAATGTGACTTGTGATTAAAGGAGGAGCACTACAAACACCACACTAAGTGGGGGACTAGAGTCTGAGATGAGCAACTAAGTAGATAAGTAGAGAATGAGTACAGTACCTAGAGTCCCAGATGAGCAACTGAAGAAAGCAGTTGCACCACCCAGGAACTCTTTTATAGTATGCATAAATGCAGAGTCTGAACTATAACTGTGTGTACTATGTATGTGCAGAGTTAGAACTTAAATGGATTAGGACAAAGAAAGATATGATCAAATGTAAGTCAAAGTCTGGAAATCTCGAGATAAGAAAAAGATGAGAGAGTTGGTGAAGAACCTTGAATAACAACAGTAGATCCCTGATGTCATTTTTTTTACAAGATTTTATATATGTGCTTTGACTTCCTATGCTGCCTATGAGTCCTAAGAACCTATGAAAGTAATTTCCTATGGCTACCCACCATGACCTATGTACATAATGTCATACCTACTGGTACCTCCATATCTGGGACTAACCTACATACCTACCATGCCTCTAAGGGCTCTGTAGCCCTACAGAGGTTTCAACCATTTTCCTGATGAACCCAGTGGGGCAAGGGTATGTAGGATGGCAGGGCCTTGGCAGTGATGGGCATGCCATGGCACTGCTCAAGGGTAGTGACAGCATGGACATTGGCCTGGAAGAGGTGCACCAGGACTTGTGTGTTGGAGATCAGGCACAGCACAGTCCATGCTTATGTGATCTTGCAGCACAGGTGCAGTGCAGATGCAGGGTCTAGGCACATAAACTTTGGTTACTTTGTTTTGTATACCTTTCTGTGATTGCCCTATCTTTTACCCCCCACCCCCCTAAAACAAACATGCCATTTTGCAAGTGTTTTGTTGAAAACTGACACACACATACACATTTCATTTGGACTCACCTCACTTCTTACACATGTACTCTTTACATACAAAATACTCACACCACATTCTTCCCCACTCCTTGGACCACTTACATTCCCGAGGGTGGTCACACCTCACACTCCACTCTAGGATGACGCACGTCCCTCCCACTTTAGTAGTTGTTGTACTTCACTTATACACTCCGCCCCAACTCTACTACACATCTACTATATAAGATAGGCACTCTATGCTACTACCTCCTCAGACATCTTACCCTTCTGTCTGAATGAGTACTCCCTCATCCTATCTACTACACCTCTCACCTCTACCCTGCAGCATATCTAAACCATGTTGCACTGCCTTCTGCATGTGTAACATCTACTTCTCCGCTGCAGGTCTATCTCCTGTCCTTCCCTTAATCGGGAACATGCTGTCTACCATAACCACAATCACAATCATCGTTATTGCCTGCTCATACCTGCGCAAACATGTTTGACCATTCATTTCAACATTGTGTGATGTACATAGCACCACAGCAAAGAATTTGCAAGGGCCGACATTTATTGAGCCATAATTCCGGGTCTCGGCATCTCGGCAAAACAATCTGGAGTACTGATTTTTAGTTCGCAGAATCTGGAGGGGGGGGGTACCCCTCCCTCCCTGATTTAAAGTTTAGAGACTCCCTCTGGACTCAAACTGGATTACATAAGTCTTAGCTATCATCGGCTTCTCGGCCGTTTAGGTCTAGAGTCATTCCAGAGCTTCTGAGTTCTCACAGGAAGTCACCTGATACCCATTGTGGTAATGAAGGCCCATTTGCTCTTGCTGGCTCACAAATGCTGTCATATTGAATAACTCCTCCTCATGGAGATCATCATTGGCCAGAGACTGCAGCAAGAAATGGCTGTCATCATCATAGTGTATTATTTAAAATGGGGCAGTCTAACAATCTAGAATTCTATTGTTATTGATTTAGAGTTGATATGTCTTACACAATTTAAAAGGGAACTCTACAATTTGAAAGTTCATGGGTGGGACTCGAAAATTTAGATCTAGAGTCCATCTAGCACTTCTAGATGCTCACAGGAAGTCACCCACTATATATACCTGTACCCTGTGCTATCTACTAGTAAGAATATGACACACCAGACATGGCTCTTTTGTGCACATGTCTATCCTAGGCAGAAGGTCAAGGTATAGTGTCAGGAGACTGTAAAGGGCAACCAACAATGTCCATGGGGTCTTTGTGGTGCCCCTCTAGAGACATTGGTGAAGTTATGAGAAGATAGCTGGATCTGGCAGATCAGAGGAGGGAATATGCCAGCAGGAACTGGCATAGAGCCAATGTTCAATATGAACATCACTATATGACCAAACCCACTCCATCATCAAAAATATTGATGATAGGTTGTTGAGTACTATATTCGTCGTCCATGGCCCAAGTCAATGAAGTCTGTACACCATGATAATCAAGACTTGACTGTAGGAATAGGATGATATGGTTGGTTGATCATGTCATCCTAGTTCTACTAGGAAGTTCTTGATTATAATGAGTGTACAGACTGAGATCACAAGGGCTGGTTGGCAACCTGAAGTGCTATCCATAGTCTGTTTATGAGATTTGGTGCTATAACCATGGCTTCTTATATACCACACAAGAAGTGGTACTTGCCACGAAACTGACTCAGGACTCGGAGAATGCTCCATGTCTTGAAAGTGCGTAGATATCATTGTCAAGGTACATGCAACAATAAAGTGTGGTATTGGGCGACGTAGATATGGGTTTGTGAGAAGAATGAAGTGTCATGCAGAGGTGTTCTACGTAGCGTCGAGTTGGAGATTGGTAGGAAACAATTGATGTGGGTCCTACTACATCAAAAAGAAGCCAAGTCAATTGTGTGAGATGTGATAATAAGAGCGATAGTTGGAACACTTGCAGAAATATAGCGTCTGCAGACGTAGGATGATAGAACAATGCAGAAGAGAGGCAATTTCGTGGAGTCACGTAACCTATGCTGTACTTTGGGGGGAACTCCCATCAAATTTCCTTTAGTTTTGGTATGTTAGGCATGCTGTACTATTGTCCCATGTCAAGTGATGAATCCGAGAACAAGAATCGTATACGAATAATTGTTGTCTGTTGGAGATCGCAGCGGCGTGTTCCAACAGACGCGCGGACTTGTTGGGACTCAGAATTTTTCCTCGCGCGTAGCTCTTCCACCTCAGTCTTCTACAGAGAGACTAAGCGAACGCTCTGTCTGGCATAATCACCTAATCATCCCTGGAAAAGCTGCAATCCCACTATGAAGTTGCCTTTAAAAAAAAGGTCTGTAAGCTATTGCCTTTTGTGGCTACACACTGGACTCCGGGCGTGGGAAGCCTGCAGGCACAGCGTCCTCGCCAAACAATTGCTTGTACACAAGGTTCAGTGTCCCTATGAGGCGTATATCTAGCTTCACCAGGGGTATTGTTTGAGCTCAACAACATCTGCAGAACTCTGTTCTTCAGGATATAGAACAGTCACAACCATTGTTACTCTTGCTTCATTAGTTAAGTCTAGATCTGTATTGACGTTTTATGTCACATGGACTGCTCTAATCGATGTGCTTTCGCCATTGGCCTTGTACATTTCAAATTAATTCTATGTTGGCATGTATTTTACCTTGTATTGTGTCGTCGGATGGACAATTGAAGTACTATGACATGAAATACAGTAGTGTCGACGGATGACAATTGTCCGGGATTGATTGTTCGTATACAATTCTTGTTCTCGGATTCGTCGCTTTGCGATTGGATAGTACAGCACACCTAACTTCTCACTTGCAACAGGTGCAAACTGATGTGAGTCACCACAAAGTACAGCATTGGCTGCATAGTGTGACTCCACAGAACAGTCAATTCTACCCTGTGGAATGTATAATTCTATTATCACTACTTCTGTAGATGTTATATTTTTGCAAGTGTTCAATTATGACTCTTATTGTTACATTCTACACAATTGACTTGTAAGCTTGCGTGCATATCAATTATTTTCTAACAATCTCCAACTACGTAAAGTACAGGAATCATCTCTGAATCATACATCATTGTTCTCACAAATGCACGTCTACATTGTTCAATACTATGTTTTATTGTTACATATACCTCAACAATGGTGTCTGTTTTGAAATTTAAGTCATGTTTGATTGGAACATCTACAGTAGGAGGGTAATCCCGAGCAAGGTCAGCAGCGCACTCGAATAAGTAACGACGTACACAATCAATATCTAACTAAAGACACCATAGATACCACAGGCAATAGGACAATAATTTTGTTCTTTCATGACCAGCTTTAGCCACTGTTATTTGCTTCTTAACGACCGACGAGCGATTATTATAAACCCAGTCAGCCGTGTCGCTTCCTGTTCAGCAGATCTAGATACCTCACTCTGAACTTGTTAGCGATCCTAGGCTATGCAGTAGCACGATAATTTGGCGGGTCGTACTCAAGCCTTGAAGGGCCCTTGGGGACAGTTTGTGAAGTCCATATGGACAGAATATGACTAGGGATATACGCTACGGGGTGCCAGTCTAGTTAGCAGACTGCGACAAGCGGAACAAAATGTCGTCTAGACCTACGAGATGACGGCCTCCTCCTGTAATTGTCAGACAACGACGGCTTCAACTATGTTTTTTGTGAGCTGTTCTTGAGGAGTAAGGCTGGATGCTGTTGCAAACTAGATAAGCGTGCAGAGGTGAGGTGAGGATTTGTTCTTCAGTGCGATCTCACTGTATGCCCTCCCTCTTTTGCCCATCTTGCTTATCTGAACGTTCTCTCACTCGCCGTGTACCCTCTCAGTCTTGTCTCCTCTTGCCCGTATTCTTGCTCTCTCTTGTCTGCATCAGTGAGGTGGGCAAGAGAGGGCAAGAGAGCAGGAAAGAGACAACAAGGTTGAGAAGACATCAGTCGGCAAAAGGACACACAGACAAGCAAGAGAACCTAGGTAACAGAATGCATGTTGCAAGGGACAGAGTGTAGGGGACAAGGGGCTTAGTGTCTGTACCAGATTCGGGGTCGATAAGCACTCTAAGTAACGTGACACCAACAGGCCGCTAAGTGACTTTCTTGGGGGTATTCCCCTATTATCGACGTAGCCTCTGTTCTCAAACTCGTTCTCGACAAGTTATATGTTCAGCATCTGACGACTCTATATGGAGGGTCGTGGTGCATTTTATAAGAACTTGTACGGGGGTCGCGGTAGAGGTAGAGGCGTACCAGAGACTTCAAGTTCTTCACGGCTCACTCATGGTCAGAAACGAGTCAGAGGTAACGACAGCATGAGCATGCGCTACCGCGACAGTCTCGAGGAATACTGTTTACAGTCTATGTGCTTACAACATCTTCAGATGCGACGCTAACCAGCGAAGATCTGTTCAACGAGTTAACGAGGCTTCATGGCAAGACCTACGCCGCATATCGTGACGTGCAAGGTACATCTCTACGTTTCCTTGCCGAGCCGACTGTCGTGGTAGCCTCATCCCGTCCTATTTCTAGGCGTCTGGAAGTATGACACGTTTACTCTCATATTTGATTACATTCAGAGCGATCCGTATGCACCACCAAGCAAGCTACGATTAAAGGTGACGCACGATGTGGCGAAGTTTCCGCCCGACCTTTTCTCAAATGCAACTAGGTGGGCCAGCTCTTGCATGATGGCGGAGCAGTGGGCAATGTGCTCAAGACAAGCAAACGTCCTTTTACCTACAGAAACATCGCTTTGGCGGACTTCCTCACTCGTCAGCTAGCAGAAGCTGCGAGCCGTGGACGCCGATCAACTTCCTCGCGAAACTGGGCGAGCGCAAAAGGAGGCGATATCAGCTTTGACGAACCTGGTCAGCAAGTGCTCCAGCGGAGCTCTGTTGTCATCAACACTGCAGGCATCGAGGCCAGATTCACCGTCGCGCTTCCCGCCCAGGGTGCGGGCGTTTTTTTCCACGCGTTCATACATCGATGTGCTCATACAACTGTAGGCCGCACCATACTGGGTAATTTTGCCGCGGAAATACTCCGGTCTGAGGTCCCTAAGCTAGCGGAAAAGCTCTCTTATAGCGCGCATGATCAGCGGCTGCTCGAGGCTTTCATCTTGAGCATAGAGGATCAGGACAGCCTTCGCCATCAGATTGCAGAAGTCGGTGAGCTAACCTCCCTCCGTCGCGGAGCGACGTGGTTGATTCCTAACGGAGAACTCGAAATCCACAAAGGGCTTTCTGCTTTTGTCGCTAACGGTGCAATTTTGCCGCGTGCAAGCGGGATCTCTGATGTCCCGCTATCAGGACCGAAGGTCGTACGTTTCGAGTCACCTCTAAACTTGGAGCAAGTATTCGTTCTGCCCAATAAAGGTGAGATACGAGGCATGGCTATTCCCCAGGGGATCACGCTGGTTGCTGGCGGGGGTTTCCATGTGAGCCTCCTTCCGACAGGGTGTTGAGTATTTTGGTTTAGACCTCGTTCGCTTTTGTTCAGGGAAAGTCAACGCTCTTGGATGCGCTCGCCGTAGGCTGTTATAATCACATACCTGGAGGTGAGATTGCACCATAGCTGATCATAAAATGTGTCGCTTAACTTTATAATCCGAAGATGGAAGGGAGTTTGTCGTAACGTCACATACGTGTGTGGCTATCCAGGGAGAGCCCGGGCGGTCTGTCAAGAACGTCGACATTTCACCCTTTATCAAGGACCTCCCAGGCGGCCAATCAACTACTTCCTTTTCTACACAAGATGCGAGTGGCAGCACATCCATGGCGGCTGGTGTTATTGAGGTGTGAGAGCCTCCCGAGTGGGATATTGTGCCCCAATTCAAGATTATAGGCACTCGAATTAGGCGTAGATGCCATTCTATTTGACGAAGATACCTGTGCCACAAACTTTCTGATCCGCGACAGACGGATGCAGAGGCTCATCTCTGCCGATCCAATCACACCTCTCATCTTCAAGGTACGACATCCTGCTTAAAAAAAAAGCTGCTTGACCCGCCATAACCACGCGTCAGGTCCGATCGATGTTCAACGACCACAAATGCTCCTCCATACTTGTCATTGGTGGTTGCGGTGCGAATTTCTCCCTAAGGCATCCTGAAACGAGCCCTCATACTTTTTTTCCCTAGGTGATTACTGTGACGTCGCCGACTTGGTGTTGGAAATGCGGAGTTATCGCTGCTTCGACATCACACAGGCTGCCCGACGGGTCGCCCAAGAGATACCCTCCGTCATTGCCGATTCCGAAGGTAAACAACAGCTTTTCCTCTTACCAACCCTTCGTGCTTAGCTTCCAGCCATTCAATTCTGCACAGTGAGCAGTTTCGGCGCCATTAACCGCAGGTCGATCGACACCCACACTCTGCCGGCCGAAAATTTAAAGGTCGCAGCGCGAGGTCGCTCCTCCATACAAACAGGCGACAACACTCTAGACCTCGCTGCTCTCGTACAGCTGTCGCACGACAGCCAAACGCGAGCCATAGCGGCCGTGCTGAAGCATCTCAATCGCGAACATAAAGGCGTGCAGAAACAGAAGCTCGAGCTGGTGGATGTTCTCCACACACTAGAACAAGGACTCGACCACCGCGGGTTGGACGTGCTCGTTAGTGAAGGGCAGATAGACGGCTTCCTCGCAAGGCCACGCCTTGTTGAGATGGGGATGGCCATCAACCGCCTGGTTAGCACTCTTCGATTCACACACGTTTGCCCCGGAGCCTACTGATAATCATAAAAGCGTCAGGTCTCATTGCAACACAACGTGTGATAACCTCCGAAGAGAACAGCATGCATATAATACAATGTAAATGGAGGGTATGAAAGTGCAGACAAACGTAGTCTACAGCATATTAGTCAGCAATGTCCTCAACAATCGGCTTGTCGCGTAGTACAGTACTGATCACTTGAGAGCCTTTGCGAACAAAGACAAGCTGTGATAGGAAGTGAGTTGAACGGGCTGAGCGCGGTGGAGGAGCAGGAAGCACAAACCATGTAGGGGTTGGCATTGGAACCTGTGGTGTCAGCAAGCACTTCGTCTTTCGAGACCAGGCTCACATCCGAGTCGTTGTACTTGAACCAGGAATCCGGGTCGTCTGGGAGGTGGCGGGAATAGAAGAAATAGTGGCCCCAGGACGGCGACGAGCCGCGGTGGATGAAGACTGAAGTGAGCTCGTAAACCGCCTCGTGCTCATCCTTCCATATGTCTTCCAGCTCTTCTTTCAGCTTGGAGGCACGTGCCCTCAGATCTTCTAGCTCCTTCTGCAGATACTCGGGTTCTGAGTTTAACTGCAGCGTCAGCTCCTCGTCCACCTCAGGAAGCTCGATTGCTTCCTGTTTGGTCAGAAATTCGAGAGTATTGCTAAGAGCGGATATGAATGGAGCGTGCTGCAGAAATGGACGGGTCATGCCACTGGGGAGAAAGAGATCTGAGTGGCTTACCCTTCCAGTTGTGATCTGGTGGATCCGGTCACGGCAGATAGCGAGCTCTGTGTGGATCGTTTTCGAGCGTTCTTTCTTGTCTGGGTTAGCGCTATCCAAAAAGCGGTCCATGTGGAGGGTTTCTCCAAACTTGACATAAGCTTGGGATTTGTACGGCTGCATGGTTTCCCGATCGAATTGTGCCCTCTACCCCAAAACATTGGTATCAGCGGCTCACCCAGACCTCAGCCCAAACGCAAAACCCACCTGCAGCTGAATCTGTAGTATGGGTGGAAGATCGACAAGGGTGACCTCCATCCGCGCCTTCTTGCCCTCAAACTCGACAATATCATCGAAGTACCCACCCAAACTGTCGTACAGATCATATCCTTCGTCGGAGACATTGACAGGAAAAAGAGAGAAAAGGTCTTTGCGCTCGTGCACTGACGACCGAGATCCACTGTCGTTGGAGATGGCGGTGATACGCTGTTTCAGGGTTCCGTAAAACAGTCTATCGTACAGTTAGCATAGCTGTGGCCGAATGTAGATGAATCAAAAACCTCTTCACTACGCTCGTCTGGCCCTCCTCAGATCCGCTGAGCACGTCAAATTTCAGCAATGCTGTCTCAATCTGAAACATGCAGTTGTCCATGCATTCCGAGACGTCGTGTTGTCTCCCTGTATCAGATTCAAGAATCAAGAACATTATCAAAAAAAAAACAAGATAGTGACGCACCAAACATCATGACAGATTCTGCCGAAGCGGCCTTTCGATCAGACGGCCGGGGTGACGACGGTTTGGACACCATCACAAACGCGTCCTTGTCGGTCTCCATACGTGAACCAGGGGTGCTGCCGTCCACGTCCATGTCTGCGGCTATATTCGTGCTTCTTCGACCCTGCTCTCGACCACGCTTGCCGAGGACGGACGATGACGATGCCTCACCGCCGCCAGGTGACCCAGCAGGCGTCTCTGATGCGGGCAGACGAGATGGAGCATCCTCGACGAGCGTAGCGTCGGTATCGTTCGACGAGTCCGTACCATTCCGATCGACATCATCCTCCTCTTCGTCCTTCGGTGTAACCAGCGCAAGCTTGGCAAGCTCCACGGTTGGCGTGACGGCAGGGTCCAAACAGTGCTCAAGTTGGAAAAAGAGCCCTGCAAGTTGGCTGACGACTGGAACGAGGCAAAGAACCAGCTGTTATAACCAGAAACATCGAGTATGTGCTAAGCACTTACACTTTTTGGATCGGACAATTTCTCGACGAGTGACCAATCGACCACCAACGCGGTGTCGTTTTAGATCATCATCTGTCAGCTTGTCTTCATCCAAGGTCTTGAGGGAGGCGTTCATTAGAGGCTCAATGGCCGCGCGGAGGTCCCGAATGGTATAGAAGTACTGCGTTGCATGAGATTCTCGGTATTGAGCAGAATGTAAGGTCTGCCCACCTGCAGAAGTGAATTCAAGTAACAAGTGTTACCCAGCTGATTGAGTCCTCTCGGCCAATCGACTCGCGGAGGCGTAACTATATCACCAGCTACCCAGAAAATGGCGTCAAGACTGATGCGCGCAGCAACATGAAAGAACTCACGATCGGCACCTGTCTCTAAGAATTGCCATAGACGAGAGCTGTCACGGTTCTCAGCTATGACAGATACTGCCTCCCGCATCTTATCTGCCTGTGTGGGCTGATCCTCGACCTGAGAGCGATTCAGCCAATGATTGTTCGATGGGTGGGGACTACTCACTCTCATAGAGTAAATTGTAATCAGCATCCCTTCATCAATGTCGCGGGGCACATCTAGCGTCGTCAGTGCCTTCTCCATGTCCATTTTTCCATTCTTCTCGCCTTCCCACAAACCCATCAGCATCTTGCTGCCTCGGAACTCCGCGAGAACCTTGAGAGCTTCGTTCGCCTCCCGACGGTTCCCTTTAGCCGCCTCCCGCCATGCGTTGCCAACGAAGTCGTCCGGCACATCGTCCCCAAAATCAACGCCAAGTGCTCCATCCCTGCCGAACCCAAGGACACTTGCTAGTTCTCGCACATTGTCGATCGTGAACCGGCCACGAGCCCGCTCTTCCATCACCAGGGTCTGCAGCTCAGCCGGCGCGGAGGCGCCCATAGTAGTCACTAAAGTCACTAAGGCGGAGAAGTAGACAGCTGTGTGCTCTGGATCGCAACGACATTGCGCAAGGTACGCAAACGCGAGCAGCTCTATCGACCAAGTGTTAAGAGCTTCCTTGAACAAGTAAAGATTGTACGCACGCCAGGAATAACTCCTCGGTGTCATCCCCAACTGTCGCCAAGCCTCATCTAAGCCGTCTATGTTCAACATACTAACGTCCAAGAGGCCACGAGGTACTGTGCAAACTTAGTAGACGACTTGCAACGCATCATGGAATATACTAACTTTGGTCGGTGTGAGCACCAATAGCAGTCTGATACATTTCTCTTGCACAGTCGATCTTTACCGATGTCTTGTGCACCACATAGTCCTGCAGTGATGTTGCTGTAGAAATCATTAGCACTGCACACCACACACACGAGCGTAAGGCATACCAAATCGTTTGTGGTAGTCCAGAATCCAAGCGCTTAACTCGACCCACGCCCGGAGCAGCCGTGCACGATTGTGTCTCCCTTCACGCGTTGAGGGATCAATACTCGGTGGGTAGAGAGCTAGGTCATCTGAAGAAGCGTCAGGACTTGTACTTCCCTTGGCTGGGAACGCAAGGATCTCGAAAATATTTTTACTATGTTGAAATCAGCAAAACAACTCGGCCCATCGGTACGCTAGTCGAACACTCACACAGTCATATTCCATCCAACCTTCGTGTGGAATGCTTTCCCCATCACCCGCAGCATTCGATCCTCGTTCCTCCAGAGCCTGTTCTCAATAATCCTATAAGGCCGACCTTGAAGTTAGTAACAAAGACAAAGGCAGAAAGAAGATTGCTCACGTTGATATGGTCTCGAAAGTGGTCAGCACGCCATTCTCTCTCGTTTTCCCTGGCGCCGGATGCTCAGTCTTGTCCCGTACCAAGTCCTCCATGTACTTCACCGGAATGACCCCCGGGATGACCTCTGACGCGACGCAATAGAATGAACACTGACAACACACGTAGAGGTCCAGCAAGTCGCCTTCCTCAATCTCCCCGTCCTCAATCTCCTTCTCCCCCGACAACACCTTCGCGTCAAGCTCATCCTCAATACGCACCGTGAGCTTCCGGCGCTTCCTCTTCTCTACCTCTACCTCCTCCCATTCACTGCGGCGAAAAGGCGGCGTCAACTTGCGCGCGTCAATCGCGCGCTCGTAGACGTGGAAATGGTGGGTCCGGTTCACCTGCCCGAACGGCTGATCGCCTGTCCCTACACAAGATGGAGTCTTGCGCCGCCGCGCCTGATCCGGCATGTGCAATATCGAGCTCCTCTCGAACGACTGCGCCAGTGGCGGAAACACGGACGACTTCTTCCACATCAGAATCACCCACCCATTGTGCCTTCTGCAGTAATACGCGTTGGGGTGTGGTACTGACATGCGCACTTCCTCCGCAGACGGAGGCAGCGCTGCAGTCTCACTCTCCGTAGCCTGGGACGGCCGGATGTCGGACACGCGGGTACTCACAGAGTATAGTGTGTGATCTGGATTATGGAGCAACTCCTCGAGCAACGGTGGAAGGACGGCTGGGCCGGGACGCTTATGACGCATGCGAACCTCAGCATCCCACCATATCTGCTCCTCCTCCTCGTCCCGCCCGTCGATCTCGATCTGTTTTGCAATCGAAGAAACCCACCCGTTTGTCCAATCATTCCACCCGCCCGCCCCGCTGGCTCCCGCTGTGTTCCACGGATCCGCGGTGTCCCATGTCTCCGT